>APFE030240262.1:105551-157967 GCA_000404065.3 Pinus taeda | reverse complement strand
CATCTTTGCACAAAAATGAGGCTTGGGATCTGGTGGAGTTGCTGGCTGGAAGGAAACCCATTGGCAGCAAATGGGTGTTCAATAAGAAGACAAATGCAGAAGGGAAGGTGGAGAAATACAAAGCTCGGTGGTAGCAAAAGGTTATTCCCAGGTGCCGGGAATTGATTTTGGTGATATTTTTTCTCCTGTTGCCAAGGTAACTTCTATTAGATTATTTTTATCTGTTGCTGTTGCTTTTGATTTTGAGGTAGAACAGATGGATGTGAAGACAACATTTCTTCACGTGGATTTGGAAGAGGAAATCTACATGAAGCAACCTGAAGGCTTTGCGGTGAAGGGTAAGAAAGAACTAGTATGCAAGTTAAAGAAGTCTCTGTATGGGTTAAAACAGTCACCAAGGATGTGGTATCAGAAATTTGATACATTTATATGGGACTTGGCTTCACCAGAAGCAAAGCAGATCATTGTGTGTATTTTAAATTAATTGGTGACCGTGTTATTTATCTGGTCTTGTATGTGGATGATATGTTGCTGGTTGGAAATGACAAAGAAATTATCCAAGATTTGAAGACCCAAATTGTCCTCCAAATTCAACATGAAAGATCTCGGTGCTGCAAACTATATTTTGGGCATGGAAATTAAAAGAGATTGGGCAAAGAGGAAGCTTTGGTTAAACCAGAGGAAGTATGTCGAGACAATACTGCAGAGGTTTAATATGCAGGATAGTAAACCGGTGAAGGTTCCTATTCCTATAGGTGTGAATTTATCTGTTGAACAATGTCCCAAGACACAAGAAGAGGAAGAGGACATGTCCTGTGTTCCATATGCAAGTGCAGTTGGTAGTCTGATGTATGCAATTGTTTGTACTAGACCAGACATTGCACATGCAGTGGGAGTATTGAGCAGGTTTATGTCAAAACCAGGAAAGGAGCATTGGACAACAGTGAAGCGGGTTTTCAGATATTTGCGTGGCACTAGTGATTATGGTTTGTGCTACCAAGGAAGACCAGGATTGGACAAAGTGTTGGATATTCGTGGCTTTTTTGATGCAAACTGGGCTGGAGATCTGGATCAGAGAAGATCTACAAGTGGGTATGTGTTTAACCTATTTGGAGGTGCAGTCAGTTGGATGAGTAAGAAACAATCTGTAGTGGCACTATCAACTATAGAGGCAGAATACATGGCAACCACTCATGCAAGCAAGGAAGCAGTTTGGTTGCAAAGACTGTGTTCAAGTATGGGGTTAGTACATGAAGCTATAAGGATATACTGTGATAGCCAAAGTGCAATTCTCTTGGCAAAGAACCCCACATATCATTCAAAGACAAAGCACATTGATGTTCAACATCACTTTGTGAGGGATATGATAGAAGACAAAAAGGTGTTGCTGGTAAAGGTGGACATTTTGAAGAATACTCTAGATGCATTGACAAATTCTGTGAGCTCTGAGAAGTTCTCTTGGTGTAGAGAAACAATGGGCATTTAAGGGCTGGGAAAATGACTAAGATCTCTTGTGGCCCCCTGTGGAAAGAAAACAAAAAGTGGGAGAATTTTGGGTTGTGTTATATTATTTCCACGTAGTTAACAGGGGGTTTGAAGGCCACTCGTAACCCCACTTTATGGGTTCTGGGGCAGTGCCCCAGAAAATTTTGGTTTTGGACCCTATGTTAGGTTGGGCAGACCCACGTATGGTTTTGTGCATGATTTTCGCACATGTTTTTTAGACATGATGGTTTTTTAGTCCATGGTATTGGTCGCGACAGTTTTCGGTCCATGGTATTGGACGCGATGGTTTTCGGTCCATGGTATTGGATGCTTCGGCATGTATAAATATGCATTGTAACATTGAAAGGAACATAATGAAAAATCAAGCTGGTAGTCCCAGTTTTGGGATCTAGGGGAAAATCTCTGTGTATATGTGTTATGCTCTCGCATTGTTTATTTTCTGTGTTTTAGAATTCGTATGCAGGTAATTTCTGTACGGGGTTAAAACCTACATTTAGCTATGGCTTTCCCTAGGAAATCATTGTGCAATGTGTTGATTGATTTCTTTCTCTTGTATGCTTCATGATTTTGTGATCCTTTAATTGTTTCTGCCGATGAGTAGAGTAGATTCAAGTCTATTTTTTTTAGTAAATTACAATTAACAGTTTGAATCTACAAGGAATTTCCATAATAGGAAACATTTTCATGACTATGTTCAAGGATATTTTGGATAGTTTCATATGGGTGATGATAAACCATGTAAAATCGTTGAAATGGGTAAGATATTTTTTATAAATAAATATAATAGAAACCAATGACTATTGAAGGAGGTAAGGCGTGTTCCATATTTAAAGAAAAATATAATTTCAAGGGGGCAGTTGGGAGGTGAAGGTCGTGTAACTACTTTTACAGACAAAACTTGGAAAGTCACTCAAGGAGCCCTAGTAATAGAAAAAGAAGAAAATGATTTTACATTGTATTTATGAGATATTATTTCTAATCTTATTAATGCTTTAACCTTCACATGAGAAAATAAAAAACTCTGGCATCATAGGCTCGGGCACATGAGTGAGAAGGGGATGCAAATTCTTCACTCAAGAAATTTGTTTCTAGGTTTGAAACATGTTGATTTGGATTTATGTGAAAATTGTTTTATGGAAAACAAAAGAGTCATATTTATCAGAGTTGGGAAGGAAAAAAAGAGAAAAAAATTACATCGTGTGCATACAGATGTATGGATACCTACTCAGGTATCATCTCTTGGAAACTCTCGCTATTATGTTACTTTTATTGATGATGCAACTAGGAAAACCTGGATTTATTGTATTCGAAATAAATATGATGTATTTGATACTTTCAAGAAATGGAGAGCTTTGGTTGAGAATGAGATAGGAAAGAAGTTGAAGTGTCTCAGATCAGAAAATAGAGATGAATACTGCAACAAAGAGTTTAATAACTACTATTCAGAGCATGGAATTCATAGAGAGAAGACAGTTCCAGGAACACCACAAGAAAATGGCATGTCAGAAAGGATGAACATGACAATCATGGAGCATGAAAGGTGAATGAGATTGGATACATGATTGCCCTTACAATTTTGGGAAGATGTTGTAGATAATAAACAGAAGGCCTTCAAGTTCCTTGGATGGTGGTATTCCAGAGGAGGCATGGATAGGTAAAAAAGGTAAACTGCTCATTTTTAAAGACTTTTGGTTGTGAAGCCTTATTCCACATTAATAAAGAAAATAGAACAAAGCTTGAGGAAAAATCAAAGAGATGTACCTTTATTGGATATGGTGTTAATGGTTTTGGTTATCACTTATATGATTATAAAAATAAAAAAATCATTAGGAGAAGAGATGTTATATTCAATGAAAAGGTCTTGTACAAGGATCAAATGCAGGAAAAGAAACAGGAAAAGGAAAACAAATAATACACAGTGCTTGATGAGATCATATAAAAAGTAAAGGTGCCGGAAAATCAGAATTATCAGCAGCCACAACAACAACAACAACTACAACAACAACAAATACCTCAAACACCTGAAAGTGGCGTTAGAAGATCTATGAGGATAAGTAGACCCCCTAAACGATACTCTCCTTAATTATATTATGTATTATTGTTTGATTCTGGTGAACTAGAAAGACATGAAGAAGCAATGCAGGTAGAAGCTAGGAAGAAGTGGGAGAAGGCCATGGAAGAAGAAGTGGAATCCTTTATGCATAACCATACTTGGGACTTAGTCAAGTTCCCTGTTATGAAACCAGCTCACAAAAATATAGAAAAGAGAGATCAACGCCTTAGAAATCAGCCTCTTCGAGGGGAAACCTCCTTTACATTACACAAATAAAAAATTCTTGGATGATACAAATGACAAGACCTCCTTTCTATATATAGGAGTCTAAGGGGTCATAATATAATCAAAGCTGACATAACAATAATAATGTAAGGGCACAATAATAACAATACTGGGCTTCTATGGGGCACAATAATAACAATATGGGGACTACATGGGCACAACAATATAATAAGGGGATTGTACTAATAAAAATAAGGGGATACACTAGTAGTATAGGGACCTAACATTGCCTGCAGGTAAAACAGCATTGTAGAATAAATGGGTTTACAGGTTGAAGGTAGAAGATGGAGGTAAACATAAGTATAATGCTAAACTCGTGGTGAAGGGGTTTGAACAAAAGAAATGTATAGACTTTGATGAAATATTTTCTCCTATTGTTAAAATGAGTTCATTCAGAACTATTTTAATTCTAGTGGTAGCCACAAGGTTATGACATCAAAGGGAAGGAGAAATTAGTGTGCAAATTGAAGAATAATTTGTATGGCTTAAAATTGGATCCAAGGCATTGGTATCTAAAATTTGACAAGTTTACGTTTGAACAAGGTTATCCTAGATGTCATTTTGACCATTGTGTTTATCTTAAAAAGAAAAATGATGACAACTATATTATATTGTTATTGTATATAGATGACATGCTTATTGCAGGGTATAACATGCAGGGAATAAATTCGCTCAAAGAAAAATTAGGAAATTCATTTGCAATGAAGGATTTGGGTGCTGCAAAACAAATACTTGGTATAATAATAAGTAGAGACAAGAAAAATCACAAATTAACATTGTCTCAGAGTGAGTACGTAGAAAATGTGTTGGAAATATTTAATATCCAGAATGCAAAACTAGTTAGTACACATTTGGCTAGACATTTCAAACTAAGTAAGGAGATGTGTCCCAAGACCCAGGAAGAGATGGACTATATGTGTAAAGTTCCATATGCATTAGCAGTTGGAAGCTTAATGTATGCAATGGTTTGCACAAAGCTTGATATTTCACATGCAGTGGGAGCTGTAAGAATGTATATGAACAATCTAGGAAAAGAGCATTAGATGGTAGTGAAGTGGATTCTCAGGTATTTGAGAGGTACCACAAATAAAACATTATTCTTTGGTGGTTCAAACATTTATCTACAGAGATATGTTGATGCAAATAAGGAAGGTGATAGAGATAACAAGAGGAGCACCATAGGGTTTGTGTTTACTATATGTGGAAAAACTATTAGTTTGGTTTCAAAATTGCAAAACATTGTTTCACTTTCAACAATGGAAGTAGAGTATATTGTTGCTACAAAGGCTAGTAAAGAAATGATTTGTTACAACAAGAAGCAAGAGATGGGCAGGTTATATAGTGACATCCAGAGTGCAATTCATCTTGCAAATAACTCAACATTTCATTCCAAGATTAAACATATACAACTCAAGTACCATTTCATATGGCCAGTGTTAGAAGATGGGAAGTTGAAGCTGGAAAAGATACACACTAGCCATAATCCCACAAATATATTAACAAAAGTTGTAACTACTAGGGAGAAATTGAGATTATGCTCAGTTTTAATTGGTCTTCAAGTATGATGGTGAAGATGATAAACAAACAGGTCTAGGTGGAGTCATTGTCCAACAAGTGCAACAAAAATGGAGTTTATATAATCAGTCTCCAAGTGGGATATTGTTGGGTGTGGAGCCTGATTATCTTCCTGATTGTTTAGAGGTTTTTTGTTTCAATCTCATTGGATCCATATTCTTAACGAGGCGACAACACTAGCCATTTAATTTTTGTTAGGGGGGTACATTGGGGAGCGATGACGAGTTTTATGAGCCCCCCGTAGCAGGGATTCGGGGGCAGCACCCCCGAAGAGAAAAATAGATGAAAATTTGCCTTGTAAAATATTGTAATCTCATAGTCAATTCGGGCCATTCATTAGGCTGATGATCTAATGGTAGAAGTTATGTTAATTTAGGGTTTTTGGCCCTAGAAGGAAACCCTCAGTTTATATGAGGGAATTGTATTACGACTTCATATGATTAGTCTAAGCAAGAGAGAGAGAGGAGGTTATGTGAGAGTGAAAAGGAAATTATAAAGAATCCACTCTAGGTTGTATCTCTTCATTTTACTGGATAATGTAACAGGAAGGATTGGATGTTTGTCCATGGACGTAGCCCAAATTGGTTGAACCACATATATCTGTGTATCTCTTGTTTTATGTATTTTTGTTTCCACAATATTTTGTGCATTTCATTGCTCCATTAATTAATTTTCTAACAAATTTTAACAGGGATTTGATCCCATGAGATTGAAGGAAGCACCGAGTTAAAGGAACCAAATCCAAAGGGGTCGATTTGAGAAAATCTTTGTTGAGATTTGCATCAAGTGGTATCAGAGCATACCTTGTGTCTACTTTAGGAACAAGAGAAGGAATCATGCCACCCAGAGTTGAGATAGGTGTTGGACGAGGCGTAAGAGGACAAGGATAGAGACCAATTGCTAACAAAGAATGTTTAAGGGAGATGTAACAACTAGAGGAGAGAATGGAAACAATGGAGACTAGTTGATAGAAAGAACTAGAAGTTGGAGATGAGAGTTCTGAAGAGGAAGAAACTACATAAGAAGAAGTAGTAGAAGAACCAACATAGATTAAGGTTTTAAGAGCAGTTTTGGGTTCTGTCATGAAACCAAAACCAAATCTATCTTCCTACACAAAAAATATGAATTCGAAGGATTTGATTGACTGGGTCACAAAGATGGACAAATTATTTGAATATGAGGAAATGGATGAAGAGAAGAAGGTCAAATTTGTAGTGACAAGATTTAAGGTACATGCAACTCTCTGGTGGGATGGTGTGCAAAAAGAGAGGAGGAGAAAGAACAAGCAAAATATTAAGAGCTGGGATAGAATGGTGGCAAATATTAGAGGTAATTTTATACCTAATATTACCAGTTGAATTTGTTTATAAGTATGCAAAACCTTAAACAAAGAGGTTTGGTAGTCAGGGAATACACAGAGGAGTTCTACAAAGTAAACATTAGAGTTGTATATGTGGAAGAGTTTGCAGAGAAGACTTCAAGGTAAATCAATGGGCCTATATTGGACATTCAAGATGAGATAAGTGTATTGTATCCAAGGAAAATAGAGGAGGCATACCAATTGGCTTTGAAATCAGAGGAGAAGCTTGCAAGGAAACAAGCAAGTAGAGGAAAAGGTTATGCTAGAAGTAGAGGAAAACACAAAATAAAAGGGAGGTCTATTGCATCTAAATATGGGAATAGTAGCTCTAGTCCACAACGATAGCAAGAGGGAGAGTCTAGAGGCCAAGGATCCTTTTCTAGAGGGTGAGGAAGAGGCAGGAGAGAGGTTCGTTGCTACAAGTGTTGCAACTCCAGTGGAATAAGTGGAGGCAAAGGTACCAGAAGCAGAGAATGTGCCGGAGAGAGGAGTAGCCTTGATGATGAAAAATGTGTTTCTCAAGTAGGAGAAGGAAGTTATTGAGCCATCTCAAAGGATTTCCTTGTTTCGAATTGTTTGCAAGGTTTAGAGAAAGTGCAGTAAAGTGGTGATTCATAGTGGTAGTACAAAAAACCTAATGTCCATAGAGGTTGTAGAGAAGTTGAAGTTGAAGAAGCAGAAGCACCCAACACCTTACGAGGTGTCTTGGCTACAAAAGGGACATCAGATTTTGTTCAATGAATAGTGTGAGGTTGAGCTACAGATTAGTAGCTACAAAGACAATATTTTGTGTGATGTGATGCCGATGGATGTGTATCACATTTTTCTTGGAAGACCATGGCAGTTTGATAGAAGTGTGGTGCATGATGGGAATAAGAACACTTATAAGTTCCATAAGGATGGCGTCAAGCATACTTTGTTGTCATTGCAGGAATAAGGGACTTCTTGAAGCAATGATTCAAAGGCATTGTTGATGAGTGGCAAGGAGTTTATACAATAGATGAAGCCAAAAGAGGTAAATTTTGCTATTGTTTGTAAGTCTAGAGTATAATTCTTACTTCTAGTACTATTTTTGACTTTCCTGTAGAAATTCAAGAGACGCTGGAGGAGTATCATGATATCGTGGTGGAGGATTTGCCAAGTGAGTTGCCACTAGTAAGGAGTATCAATCATCACATTGACTTGATACCAAGAGCTAGTTTTCCTAATAAATCTGCCTAACGTATGACACCTAAGGAGAATGAAGAAGTCAAAAAATAAGTGCGGGAGCTGTTGGATAAAGGAATGATCAGAGAGAGTCTTAGTCCATGTGCAGTACCCACAATGTTGACTCCAATGAAAGATGGAGGATGGATCATGTGTACAGACTCCAGAGCCTTGAACAAAATTACAATAAGGCATCGTCTTCCCCTGCCACGTATTGATGATTTATTGGATATTTTGAGTGGTGCCAATTGGTTTTCTAAAATTGATTTAAAGAGTGGATACCACCAAATTAGAATCAAAGAGGGAGATAAGTGGAAGACTTCATTTAATATTAGTGAGGGCTTATATGAATGGATGGTCATGCCATTTGGTTTGTCCAATGCACCCAATACATTCACGAGTTTGATGAATGAAGTACTGAAAGAATTTGTATGGAAGTGTGTGATTATTTACCTGGATGAAATTTTAGTCTACAACCAAACAAAGGAGGAGCGTTTGAGGCATTTGGGGAATGTGTTGAAGAATTTGCTACAAGAGAAGTTACTTGTGAATTTGAAGAGATGTTCTTTTTTGAAGTCATAGTTGGTATATCTGGGATTTGAGATTTCCAGAGAAGGATTGAAGATGGAACCAGGTAAGGTGAAATCTATCCTTGGATAGACCTCTCACAAAAGTTGTTTTGAAGTTATAAATTTTCATGGTTTGGCAAGTTTTATAGGAAGTTTATTAGAAATTTTAGCAAGACGAGCACACCAAGTGTAGAGACAGCGAAGAATAATCAACAACCATTTAGATGGACTGATGAAACTGAAAAATGTTTTCAAATTTTGAAGAGGACAATCACAGAGCAACCATTTCTTTCTCTTCCAGATTTTAACAAACGTTTTCAAGTGAAGACTGATGTCATCAATTATGCAATTGGAGTAGTAATTAGCTATGAGGACAAACCCATAGCCTATTACAATTATAAGTTGAATGTGGTCAGGACAAAATACACATCCTATGACAATGATTTCTATGCAGTGGTTCAAGCTCTTAAGAAATGGAGGCATTATTTTTTGTCTAAAATAATAATTATTTTATACATTGATAATCATGCTCTGCAGTATATAATGCGACAATCCAAGTTGAACTAGAAACATATTAAGTGGGTTGAGTACTTGCAGAGTTTTACATTTGCTTTAAAGCACATATGTGGTCAATCTAATAAAATTGCAGATGCTTTGAGCCGCAGGCACCTTTTATTGCAGGAAAGTCAAATTCAATTGCTGGAATTCAAATTTAAAAAGGAGATGTATGAAGAGGATGGAACTTCAAGTAGGCATTTGAAACTTGTAAGAGTCCAACTTACAAAGATAGGAGTCCATGGATTGATTACATGATTCAGGATGGTCCTCTTTTCAAAAACAACCAACTGTGCATTCCAAATTGTTCTATGAGGGAGAACCTGATCAAGGAGAAGCACAATGGAGGCCTTGGAGGACATTTTGGGTAGGAAAAGACTTATGAATTGCCGAGGAAACATTACTATAGGCCAAATTTGATATTTGATGTGCAGAAATTTTGAAGAGATGCAAAACCAATTAGTATGGCAAACAGAGAAGCCAAAACATTGGATTGTATACCCCATTACCAATTCGAGAGAGGCCTTGGGATTCCGTAAGTATGGATTTTGTTTTGGGGTTGCCTAAAACACAAAAGGTAATGATTAAGTCTTTGTGGTTGTTGGTAGGTATAAAAAATGGCTCATTTTATTCCTTGTGCTAAAACTAGTGATTCTAGACATATTGCTAGTCTGTTCTTTAAGGAAGTAGTAGGACTACATGGAATTCCCAATAGCACTATTTCAAACAGGGATACTAAATTCTTGGGACATTTCTAGAGAAACTTGTGGAAGATATTTGGCATAGAACTGTAGTATAGCTTAGCATATCACCCACAGATTGATGGTGAGAATGAAGTTGTGAACACAATCTTGGGAAATATTCTGCACAGTTTAATTGGAGAGCACCCTAAACAATGGGATCATATTCGAACACAGGCTGAATTTGCTTACAATGATAGAATCACCAGACAAACCCCTTTCTAGATTGTGTATGGGATGAACCTAAGAGGAGTACATGAACTTAGGAATTTGGGAAGAACAAAGCAGAGGAGTGCATTGGGAGATGATTTGCAACAAATATAAAGGAGATCCATGACTAAGTGAAGCAGGAACTTTATGACAATAGTTTGAAGTATAAAAGCAGGGAAAACCTTAGTAGAAGAGAGAATAATTTTGAGGTTGGAGATTTATTAATTGCACATTTGGGGAGGGAGAGATTCCCCAAGGGCAAGTACAACAAACTAAAATTTAAAAAGATAGGACCCTGCAAAATTCAGAAGAAATTTACTACCAATGCTTATGAACTTGAATTACCACCTAGAGGGAATTTCACCAATATTTAATGTAGAAAATATGTATAAGTACAAGCTTGAAATAGAACAACCAACTAGTGTCCAAAAGCAAAAAACTAATACAATGGGAAAAACAATTGCTAGTAGTTGAACCTTTGCAGCCATAGAGGATCTTGGACAAGAGACTGATCAAGAAAACCAAGGATAAAGAGTACTTTGAGTACTTATTTAAGTGGAAGGACCTGCTAGTGTCAGATGCAACCTGAATGATTGTCACACTTATACAAAAAAGTGGCAAATCCATTTAAGAACTCATGGATAGGAGCCCATGAAATCTTGGTTCCTTGGGAGTATGATGCAGGGACATCCGTAATTATCATTGATCGAGAGGCCAAAATCATTTACTGGAGGAGTTGGTTCCTCAAAATGTGATTAGGATTTATTTAAATTTCCATGTAATTTATTAAAATTAGACAATTTGTTGTAGTGGTTGTAGTTTGTTTAATTTTCCCCAAATTGGTCCTTAGATCCTATATTCAAGGATTTGAACCGAACTGATGCAATTTTAAGTATTTCATTGATTAATGAGAAAGTCAACTAGTTTGAGAGAGTGCAATTTTGCCTGCAAGAGCCCCGAATATCATAATCAATCCTTTTGTAATTCTATTTTTCGCATAGTTTTATAAAATACCGTGTTTTAATTATCGAAGCTCGAGATATTTTAAATATCCAATACTAGCTCCATAGTGATTGAAGGTGTGTTGTGGTACTCAACAACCCCCCATTATCTTTAGACTTGGGAGAAAGAATAATGGGGACCCTTTAAAATGTTTAGGATAGAATTCTTCTTTGTTTAGATAAAATAAGACAAGTTTATTTACTCTTTTAATTTTGAATAAAACAAGAAAGTTTATGAATAAGGGCATAAAACCTTTTAGGAGTCCTTTTGTAGTTTTAGGAGAAAAATTACAAGTCTAACGAATCTCGAAATCATAACAAATAAATGAAAAAACCATAAAATAATTTGTCTTCCTAAAAGGTACACATGGTATTGATAGTTTCAAAGAATAGTGAAATGCGAAATAGCGAAATGTGAAATGTTGAAATTGCGAAAAGCCGAAATACGAAATTGTGAAAAACCGAAATGTAAAATGCCTAGCCAATATCACAATTTGTCAAGAGCTGATATCACATTCCGTCAATTGACGAATGCCTATATTGTGTTTTGTTAAACTTCTGTATTTCTCTAATATAGATCCCACACCTATATACTTTTCGTAAATCATAGATCACTGAGCTATGTAATATTACCCGATACCAAATGCTAATAAAATATTTTCTGATATAATGACAAGTGTCAGTGTCACATGAAAAAACATTTGGAAATTAAACGACCACTATGCGTAGTTCTAATTTCAAGGTTTTTTGATGATTTGTAATAATTTTGAGTTAATGTGAAAGGATTTACATAGAACTCGCATTGAATTGATATGACTCTTTGCAACCTTCGAAGCTCTTTCTACTTATCTTGGTTTGTATCTTTACAAGTAAATTCTAGTAAAGAGAAGTTAAAGGACATGTCAAGAATAATCAAGGTGAGGAGGAAGTTCGTAATAGAACAAGAACCAGTCTTGCCACCTGAAGAAGTGTCCGAGAT
The DNA here is from genome assembly GCA_000404065.3 of Pinus taeda. Lineage (NCBI taxonomy): Eukaryota > Viridiplantae > Streptophyta > Pinopsida > Pinales > Pinaceae > Pinus > Pinus taeda. The sequence continues at coordinate 145,928 of APFE030240262.1, read as the reverse complement.
GTCCCCATTGTTTACAGATAGTGACATGCACTCTGGATGCAGGTTTCGCCTCCTGCGAGGTGATATACAAACTATTAGAGGATGAAAATATGAGAATAATTGTGAAATAGACTGCTATTGCTGATGATTCTCCTCCAAGTAACAACACTGCATGGAATGATGTGGCCAATTCATTTCTTCATAGAATTGCTACCTGCCCTAAAATTCTACCATATACATATATGGTGAGATTGGTTGTCGACTAGCTAGACATTATAGACATAATTCTTATAACTTCGAAGAAGACAGTTATTGGATATTTTAAAGCTGAGGATTTAAGTAAAATTTATCATCTACCACAACCTTAGAAGAGGTATGATACACAATTCGTCTAGAAATTCATTCAAGAGAATCCAAACCCCGCAGACCTGATTAGAGAATGAAGAAGGGACCCGAACAAACACAAGCGAGAGGAGATGGGTATGTATTCATTAGCCTCTATTGTTGGCCCTTTTTCTCATATTGCTGCTATGTTATGTCGCATCTATGGTTATCAAAATACACAAAAATTCTCTGAAGAATGGGTGCCATTGATAGAAGCGTTTGCTGATAGCTATATCATGGATTGGGCAACAATATTATCCAACAATTTTACCACCCAAATCTGAAATTACAGACAATAGTGCAATGTTCTTGAAAGAACGACTCTTCCTTTATTTATGAGAGCCTATGTCACGGATGTGATTTGTTTTTCTTATGACTTTCCATCTCTAGGATGGAAATGGACAAACCAATTTTCTAGTCCTATATCGGTTTATCTCGATATCCTTTGGGAAACCAAATACCATGCTCACTTCTACAAAACCTATCATGAGGTCATTCTCCCTATCCACCAAGAAGTCTTTGGAGAGAAAACTCTAGACTTACTGCAAAAGCCAATAAAGACCTAAAGCCTATAGGAAAGTGGTTTGTGGAAGAGTCATTTACTTACATTCGACTGACTATGTTTTCTCGTCTCCTTTGGTACCTATGCCTTAGATAATTTCAAGAATTCCTTAATTGAAATTGAACAATTAAAATCCTTTAGTTTTCCAACAATACTAAACATGCCATATGGCCCTCAGGGCGTAACGAAAGATGTTACAACACAAGCTAAGCTCAAACCGTTTTCAAGCAAGCCTGACAAGTTTGATGATTTGTTTTAAATTGTTCTAGAGTATTATATGGTAGAGAAATTAGCAACATACCATCTAAGTACTGACGAATTGATTAGATTCAATCAATATCACCAATAAAGAGTAGCCCATTTTCCAGAATCCTTGTTAAAGTAATTTTGACAGAACTGAGAAAGTTCAGATGCATCAACTTCCTCTTCAAAATCTCCAATTATTTCCCAATTCTCCGAAACAACTACTATAGTTGTTGAGAGAACAAACGAAATTAAAGAGGAGAACAAATTGGATGAAGTATGGGAGGATTTCAACCGTGTTTTTACAAGAGAAGAAACTGGGCCAATATACAAGCAGAGAAAGTTACATTCAACAAAGAGACGAATCAAATTCTAGAAACTACAGGGATAACCTCGTTTACTATTGAGGCTTCCCATGGGAATAATATTCCTAAAACTCCTGAGAATAACATTAATGCTGAGATTTTCAATCAATCAACTATTGTCGATGATATCGAGATAATTCCTACATTTCCTACTGTTGAGATAGTCCTCAAGATTGAATAAATTCCTCCTTTGGATGTATTTTACAGTCCAAAGCATAAAGCAGTAATGAGAAAGTCAAGGAAGAAAGCTAGTGTTGGAAATAGTACTGAGGAGGGGGGGTGAATTAGTATTATCAAGTCAATAATATTTCTTTTCACAATCAGATTTGTATATGCTACTTCAATTAATGAAACTTGCGTATATACGCAACTGTTGTTAAGATAACTAACGTATATCCTATAGACTTATAATTTAGTTAATTCATCAGATGTTGACCTTCAATCTATGTATTAGAACCATATAACAGTAACTAGGTATAGTAAAACCAGAGCAGACAATCACACACAAGAACACAAGATATAAGGTGGAAACCCAATGTGGGTGAAAACCACCTGTTGCAATTCGTCTCTATCTTCTTTTAATAAGAAACTTCTTTTTATAATATTTCCGTACTTGTGCAGTCTTATACCAATACGTAGGCTTCTACTTGTAGAAGGCTACAACCTTCTCTCATTCTTCAGCTTCTCCTGGAAGGGAGCTACAACCCCCTTAGATCTTGTACTAGCTAATGTACTAGTATGTAGGTGCTGACCTACAGAAGGCTACAACCTTCTCTTTTCTTCTAGGGACCACGTTTCATAAATTTTCAGACTGGATCCATCAATAGCATCAATCGAACATCAAAATATATCTACATCAATCAATCTCCCTTGCACTAGCCAAAAATAAATCAAACAATCACTTCTCTGAATGTTGTAACCAGAGTACAGTAACAGTACCAGAACCCAACCAGAACCTAGAACATTGCAACAGTAAACAGAAGTAGCTAAAACATGTTTTATGAGACGTACATTACTTCAATATGTAAAACCTGTGTGCATATGCTGATATATGAAGGCAAACTTGTGTATACACTGTTTTGAATTGCCGAACCAACATGTATACGTGCCTTTGCTATACTGAACCTGTGTACAGATCTGTAAAAGATGATTTACCCTTTTCAACTATTCAAACATCAGTTATACCCAGATCATCAGATTTACAGATCAATACATGCGCCAAATATAAAAGATCAAAATCACACAAGGATACTTCTCTTCAAGCCTTAAGATCTTTACCTGTCAATATAACTTATCTTTCTTCTAGTGCTCAGGTTCTTCCTTGATTCAGATCTAGCTATGCACCATAACCCAATCACCAGTATTCTAGATCTTATTGTTATATACCTAGGGGGGATAATATGGGGTATCAAGGGAGGTACCCAAGGTAATAATGTAATAATGGGATGGGTCATAGTAATAAATAAGGTGGTTAACCCATATCATGTAAGGGACCACAAGTAGTTAGTAATAATGTAATGGGCCCATGGTATTAGTGGATGGTATGAGGGAACCGTGGTAATGATTCATGGTATTGCATGTATGAGGCCTACATAGAGGCTAGAGACTCCACATGGAGAAAGTCAAGAAATATAGTCAAGGAATTGTCAATGAATATTGTATGAACAAGCATATGGCTTGTGGAGGGTTCTCCTTCCTTAAGGAGTGAATTTATGGTGTTACCTACTTAAGGGTTTGATAATAAAGAAGCATTTTCTATCTTATTTCTTGGGTTTATTTCTATTGTCTTATATTTTCATATCGATCTTATAATATTTCTGGGTCAGATTCTACAACAAGTGGTATCAGAGCAACTTTCTTGGGCACAAAAGTGGGTTTTTTTTTTTTTTTTTTTTTTTTTTTTTTTTTTTTTTTAAATTAATTAATTAATTTATTGTTTTTTAAATTTTTGCAGGATTTCAGGGGCGGCGAGTTTGCAGATCAGATCTGTACATTTTGGTGCAATATCTGTAAAATCTAATTGCAGATCTGGATTCTATGTGAAAAAATACCCGATTTAAAAAAAAATCGGTCAAATCGGAGTCCGGATGAAGGAGATATCACTGATTTAAAAATCAGTGGGGTTGCAGATAATTTTTCAGGGCTGCAAGTTTGCGGCGCAGATCTAGACGTCCTGGTGCAATATTTGCAAAATCTAATTGCAGATATGGATTCTATGTGAAAAAATACCCAATTTCAAAAAAAACATCAGTTGAATCGGAGTCCGGGTGAGGGAGATATCGCTGATTTAAAATAAGCTCTTTTTGCAGAAATTTTGGGTGACGGCGGGAGAGTTGCAGCGCAGATCTGAAATTACGGTGCATAGATCGAGATTTAGACCACATGGGAAGATGCAGAATGATTGTTCCATTTCTGAAAACAGGTCATAATATGGATTCTGAGCAATATTGACGGAATTGTGACAAATTCAAATTTTCACCATTTTTTTTCAAAACCCTCTTTATGGCTTCTAGCAAGGTTCTATTATTTACACGAAAAGATAATGGTCCTACTATTGAAGAATACATAAAAAAACATAAGTGGTTATGGAACAACCATTGGAAATGGTGGGTAGTGGCGCAATTTAGAGATGAGGCGGCCACATGGTGGGGATTACTTAACCAAAAGAAGTGTTCCAACCTGCCCGATGAAGAATTTGAAAAATTACTTTTAGACAGATGGTCTCATGTTAGAAAAAAAGATAAGGAGAAACATGTGGGGCTATTTCCTACTGATATATCCTTATTATAGGTTTATGGATTGATTCAAAAGGAGAAGATCATGGTGTCTATAAATCCGAGTTGCAAGCAAAATCTCATAAATGTCAACTTGGAAAAAAAATTGCAAGTTCTAGCAAAACACATTGAAACTACACAAGTTGATGATGAGAATGTTCAAGTGTATAAGGATTTGAAGATTTCTATGAATAAGTATGTGTTGCATAGTGATTTTTATGCTTCAGATATGGATAACATAGATGTTGTTTTGGGATACCCTTGGATGGAATCAGTAGGTACTATCAATATTAATGTACAGAAGAAATTCCTGAAGCTCTAGTATAAAAAGAAGAAAATTACATTACAGGATATTTCCATTAATAAGCAGGTAGAGTCCAAGGAGGTTGAAGCAGAAGATGTTACAAGGACTGACATATCAGATGATGAGCAGTTGATGGTCGACAATCAAACACAAACAGAGGCTGAAGCCGAAAAGGTAACAGGTGCTGACACATCTGATGAGGGCTCAGTGGTTGAAGTCATATTGGAAAAGAAGACACCACAATAGGCACCACAGCAGGGTGAATTAAAGAAAAAGACACCTTGGGTTAAAACTTCAACATATCATCACCCACATCACCCCGCAAGAAACCAACCAACAAGATGGCAACCAATTATCCACAAGGACAACAACCCCCGTATGATGGATAGTGAGGAGCGAAGATCCACCTACTACACATCAAAGAGCTGTCATGGTCAACTTCCATCTCAAGCGAGCGAGGCACCAACGAGATCGAGGGTTCACCTTTCTCTTGGATGGCTAGATGCACATGCATGGTACCAGTGGACTACTCTTTTGAGTAGATCTTATTATTTGTGTTCTTCCCTTGTTTCGGGGACGAAACATGCTTAGGGGGGTGGAATGTTATATACCTAGGGGGGATAAGATGGGGTACCAAGGGAGGTACCCATGGTAATAATGTAATAATGGGATGGGCCATAGTAATAAATAAGGTGGTTAACCCATATCATGTAAGGGATCACAAGTAGTTAGTAATAATGTAATGGGCCCATGGTATTAGTGGATTGTATGAGGGAACCATGGTAATGATTCATGGTATTGCATGTATGAGGCCTATATAGAGGCTAGAGACTCCACATGGAGAAAGTCAAGAAATATAGTCAAGGAATTGTCAATGAATATTGTATGAACAAGCATATGGCTTGTGGAGTGTTCTCCTTCCTTAAGGAGTGAATGTATGGTGTTGCCCTACCTTAAGGGTTTGATAATAAAGAAGCATTTCTATCTTATTTCTTGGATTTATTTCTATTGTCTTATATTTTCATATTAGATCTATAATATTTCTGGGTTAGATCTACAACATTACTCTTCATTAGATATTCAATGCTTGAGTGCCTTTGCCTAATGATCTCCTCCTCCTTTTATAGTCTTAGGCCTTACTCAATACCATGGTCCAAAACCACTTCGATGCAATACCTTGGACCAAATACCCGGGGTCAACACTTCGGTCAAGATACCTTGGATCAATACCACGGGTCAAAATACCAGGGACCTAATACCACGAACCAAAACCAAGTTTTCCATGTACGCACTTTTCCTTGCATGAAAGTGCGTGTACACGCATACGCGCCTTCTGGACTGCTAACCCGCGTGTATACACGGCTTGGTCAAGGGGAACCTACGTATATCTCTTTTCCTTCATTTTAAGAGCCTGAACTATGATTTGTCATCTGAGTGAGTTTCCATCAAGGACAACACCTGTGTCATAGTACCAAACCTGTGTCATAATGCCAACAATCTCCCCCTTTGGACTTGATGGCAACCCCAAGTCACTCAAAGTCATTCTCCCCCTTTATCATCAAGGGAAAAGGGTTATGCTCCCCCTGAGTACATGCTGAACTTTTCGGATATGCTGAAGTGCATGCTCCCCCTGACTGAAGGCAAGGTCTACAAAAATATGTTCTATAAGAAGAACATGACTCTATACATCATGAATGACCTTCCTATCACCAAAGACTCATACATATATCCATCTCCCAACCAAGTGGGGATATACCAAGATTGACTCATCCACCCAACCAAGTGGGGATACACCAAAAGTTTATACATGATAAAACAAAAACCTAACATCATCCATCCCAGGCATAGTGGGGAAACAAAATAGGTCATTACATGACCTTGATAATAAAAGATATACATGACATGGAGATGAAATATCTAAAACAACTATCATAAGCAACTATCGTCAACAACATCTGTCAATCACCATCCAGACCAACGACCATGATCTCCCTCTACACCTGTTCCACTTGAATAAAAAACAACTGGGAAATTGTACCAAGATATTCTAAGATAATGCCAACAATGATAATGCATTATTAGAAGTATATGCTCCACCTGAACTTGTGCCAGATGATCATTGATTGACCCATATTAGACTCTTTTCATCCTGAGTCTGCCCCACTGATATTCTTCAAACCAACATATACATGGATGTATCCACAGAAACCGACGTATGTACGCGGATATGCTTCATAAAACTCGCGTACAACTACTGTTCTCTGAAACATATAAGTGTCAACAGCAAGATGATGCATCAACTACTCCCAGCTTCTGTCTGAGGTATTCAAATGTCTCTCCGGGCAGTGGTTTGGTGAATATATCAACAACTTGTTCCTTGGATGGAACATACTCCAATTTGACCTTTTGTTCAAGCACTTGTTCCAGGAGAAAATGATATTTGATAGGTGTGTGCTTGGTATTGGAATGCATGATTGGATTCTTTGAGATACTGATTGCACTTGTATTATCACATAGAATGGAGATGGGTGGAGTACATGTGATATGAATGTCTTGCAATGTTTGCATTATCCAAAGGAGTTGTGTGCAACAAGATGCAACAGCCACATATTCTGCTTCGACTGTAGATAATGCAATTGAACTTTGTTTCTTACTGAACCAAGACACTAATCTGAACCCATATAGAATGCACCACCACTAGTGCTTTTTCTATCATCCACGCTTCCTGCCCAATTTTCATCTGTGTATGCATGAAGTGTAAGATCTGTGTCCCTAGGATACCATAAGCCAGAATTCTGAGTTCCTTGAAGATATTTGAAGATCCTTTTGACTGCCTGTAGGTGTGATTCTTTTGGATTTGTTTGGAATCTTCCAACTATTCCCATTGCATGCATGATGTCTGGTCAGGTACCTATTAGATAGAGTAGACTACCAATCATGGATCTGTAGGTTGGTTGATGTATTACAACTGATTCATCATTTGCGCTGAGGCTGCATCTTGTTACCATAGGGGTGCATACTGGTTTAGAATCTTCCATGCCATATTTCTTCAAGATCTGCTTGAGGTAATTGGTTTGTGATAGAAAGATACCATCTTTATTTTGTTGAACTTGTAAACCAAGAAAATATGTGAGCTCACCAAGTGGGACATTTCAAACTCTTTCTGCATTACCAAAGCAAAGTTGTGATTCATGGCTTCTTCATTGCTACCAAAAATGATATCATCAACATACACAACAAGTATTAGAAATTTATAATTGTCAATTGTTATATATAGATTGCTATCAGCTGATCCTTTTGAAAAACCTTGTTGATGAAGGTATTTTTCGAGATGATAATACCAGGCCCTTAGAGCTTGTTTTAGACCATAGAGAGCCTTTCTGAGTCTGCATACAAGTTTTGGATCATTTCCTAGGATGAATCCATCTGGTTGCTCAATATATACTTCTTCTTCTAGATCTCCATTAAGAAAGACAGATTTCACATCCATTTGATATACTTTGAACTTTTGAAAGCTAGAAAGAGCAAGGAACATCCTTATGGCTTCAAGTCTAGCAACAGGTGCAAAAGTTTCTTCAAAGTCTATACCTTCTTGTTGAGCATACCCTTTACAAACAAGTTTGGCCTTGTTTCTAATAACTTCTCCCTTTTCATTTAGCTTATTTTTGAATATCCATTTGGTTCCTATGACATTCTTATCATGAGGTCTAGGAACTAATTCCCAAGTATTATTCTTTTCAATTTGCTCAAGCTCTTCATTCATAGCCTTGACCCAACATTCATCTTTTCATGATTCATGTACATTTTGTGGTTCGATGGAGGAAAGCAATGCTAGATAGTTTGAAGCTTCTGTAATAGTTCTTCTTGTCTGCACACCGGCCTATTTCTGTCCCAAAATTTGAGTCTCTGGATGATTTTTCTGAACATATCTGGATGGATTCTTTTCTTCTATTGTTATCTGCTCTTCTGGTGCTTCATTTGTTTTTTCTTCTTCAGCATTAGTCTGATAATCCTCATCTTCCCACTCTTCAATTTTTACCTGCTTTGGATTTTCGACTGCTTCATCAACCACAACATCAATACTTTCAACAATTTTCCCAAGTCTTTTATTATAACACTCGCATCCTTTACTCTGGGAAGAGTAACCAAGGAGAATGCCTTCATCTGCTCTAGGTTCAAACTTGCCAAGTTTTTCATCAGTCCTCTTGATGTAGCATTTGCTTCCAAAAACTTTGAAGTATTTTACAGTAGGAGTGTTACCATACTAAAGGTCATGAGTATTTTGAGTGTTGTTTACTCGAACATTCATTTTGTTGAGAATAATGATTGAAACAAATGCATCTTCACCCAAAAGGTTGCAGGAGTTCCAGATTCATGTAGCATAGCACAAGCCATTTATTGAATAGTTCTGTTCATCCTTTCTACCACTCCATTTTGCTGAGGAGTCCTTGCGGTAGAGAATTCCCTTCTTATTCCATGTTCTTCATAGAAGTCGAAGAATTCATCTGAGGTAAATTATCCTCCTCGATCAGACCTGAGGCATTTGATTTTGCAATCTGATTCATTTTGAACCAAAGCTTTGAATGCTTTGAAATTTTCAAATGCTTCGTCTTTATGCTTTAGAATTCCTATCCAACACATTCTGGAAAAGTTGTCAATGAACAATATAAAGTATTCTTCTCCACGAGGTGAATTTTTCCTTGATGGACCACATAAATCAGTATGGACAAGTTCAAGTGGCTTACTAGCTAATCCTTCCTTCTCATGGAAATGTATTCTGGTTTGCTTACCAAATTGACATGATTTGCATATTGTATTTTCTGGAATTCGGATGCTAGGAAGATCACGTACAACCTGGAATTTGCAATGTTTCTTTATCTGAGGGAAGCTTAGATGCTCCAATCTTCTATGCCATAGCCATTGTTCATCATTTTTGCTTAGATAACATTGTTGCTATCCTCCCTAGAGTATGTGTAAATTATTTGGAGTTCTTATGCCTTTGATCACTGTTTCTCCTGTATCAAGCTCACAAACAATACATCCATTTGATTCAAATCCTACCTCATTTCCTTGATCACACATTTGACTAACACTCAATAGATTATGCTTTAAACCAACAACATACATAACATTCCCAACTTTGACCTTTAATTTTAAGGGAAATGAGCCTTTACCTTTTATGATTGCAGGGGTGTCATTTCCAAATGAGACCTTCATTTCCTTTTCTAAGGTACTATATGACTGAAGTTTTTCTTTATCACCTATCATGTGTTTCAAGCATCCACTGCCGATGTACCATTGATTTTCTTGTCCTTCTGCATATAAGGCTATACCACATCTTTCGGTTTGTGGTTCTTTCTTTTTCCATGTTTTGGGACCCAATGAAGTTTGCTCCTTTTGAGATGTTTGCGAAAATTTACTCCTGCATTCAGAGTCGTCATGACCGAAGTTGTTATAGATAGAGCATTCTATTTCATTTTCAAGAACAAAAAAGTTATTGTAGGTCCTTTTCATGATCCCAATCACATTCCTTTGATTTCGTGCTTCTCTAGTCATGATGGTCTTGTAAGCAACACAATGAGCAACTTTGTGTCCTAAGTTATGACATGAAAAACATTTGCCATTAAAGAAATTCTTGCGATTATCAAATCTACTGACCAGATGATTGTAGTTTACATTGACATTCATTCTTGAAGCAAATTGAGAATGATTTACCTGTGGTTGGTTATAGATTCTATTCATTCTTGAAGTAGATTGAACCTGATTTACCTCGTGATCTATTTTAAGTGTCTGTTGATGATTCTCAACCTGTTCATTTCTCCTTGCTACATCAAGATAGCTTTTGGAGGTTTATGGCTTCTGTGTTTGTGATGGTTCTTCAATATATCCAAGACCTGTATTTATCAGAGGAGAATGTTGTACTTTGATAATTTCATCTAAATTTTTTGATCCTTTAGCAAAATTAAGATTCAGAGCTTTTGTTTTCTCAATTTATTTTCTTAGACCCACAATTTCACATTCTAATTTTTCATTATGTTTTTCCCTTTCAGCAAGTTGGAATGTAAGAGTATCTATATTCATACTCTTTTCTTCTAAATAGATTTTAAGTTTAGAAAATTCTTCATAGAGACCATCTTCATCTAAAGCATCCAAGAAATCATCATCTTCAAAAGCCATCAAAAGTCTATAATCATTACTATTTTCATCTTCATCACTATTTGATAAAACATCACTATCTTCATGCGTATAGTAGCTCTTCTTATTTACACTTTGTTTTCTATTCCATTTTGCTGATTCTTTACCTTTATCAAGCTTACCTTTGTGAGGACATTTGGCAGCATAATGACCTACTTTTCCACAAGCAAAACATTTGAAAGGTAGTTTACCTCTGAATCTTCCAGAACCCCGTTGAAGGTTCTTGATAAAGTTTGATTCTTCCTCTCCTGCTGATGTATGTCCTAAACCATTGAGTTCTCCTTTTCCTAAAGCTTTGAATGTAGCTTCCCTCATATTTTATGGACCCCATTTTCTCATTTCGAAAGCAGTTAGGATTCCGTGTAGTTGTGACATAGTAATACTCTGAAGATTCTATTTTTCTTCTATGGCAAAAACTATTGATTCAAACTTAGAAAGCAAGGATCTTAGAGGATTTTCAACTAAAGTAACTTCTTTTATCTCTTCACCCAAGTTTTTAATGTGATTAACAATCTCATATATACATAGGAAATAATTAGCCACACTTTCATCATTGTGCATTCTGAGAGTTTCATATTGAATTATGAGAGATTGTAGTTTTGCACGTTTTACCTGATCGTCTCCTTCATAGCTTAGAATGATCTTGTCCCATATTTCTTTGGCAATTTTGAGCTACATAACCTTGATGAATTCTGATTATGATAGACTCCCCAATAGAGTATTGATAACCTTTGCATTTGTTTCATACTTCTTTTTACCAGCTGTATTTGTAGGAGTTGCTAATGGAAATGTGTATCCTCCTTCCACGATATCCAAAACTTTTGTTCCAAGAGATTGAAGATAGGCTGTGGTTCTTACCTTCCAATAGACAAAGTTGCTCCCATCAAAGATTGGTGACCTGATGGATGCCTCTCTTTCGTAGTTTCTCATGATGATAGATCTTCCTTCAAGCGATTAAGCTTCTTCTGAAGGACATGCTCTGATACAAATTGTTGGAAATAATACTAAGAGGGGGGGGGGGTGTGAATCAGTATTATCAAGTCTATAATATTTCTTTTCACAATTAGATTTGTATAAGCTACTTTAGTTAATGAAACTTGCATATATACGCAATTGTTGTTAAGAGAACTAGCATATATCCTGCAGACATATAATTTAGTTAATACATCAGATGCTGATCTTTAATTTGTGTATCAGAACCATATAATAGTAACCATGTATAGTAAAACCAAAGCAAACAATCACACACAAGAACACAAGATATAAGGTGGAAACCCAATGTGGGTGAAAACCACCTGTTGCAACTCGTCTTTATCTTCTTTAATAAGAAACTTATTTTTACAATATTTCTGTATTGGTGCAGTCTTATACTAGTACGTAGGCTTCTACCTGTAGAAGGCTACAACCTTCTCTCATTCTCCAACTTCTCCTGGAAGGGAGATACAACCCCCTTAGCTCTTGTACTAGATGATGTACTAGCATGTAGGTGCTAACCTACAGAAGAATACAACCTTCTCTTTTCTTCCAGGGACCACGTTTCATAAATTTTCAGACTGGATCCATCAATAGCATCAATCAAACATCAAAATATATTTGCATCAATCAATCTCCCTTGCACTAACCAAAACTGAATCAAACAATCACTTCTCTGAATGCTGTAACCAGATTACAGTAACAGTACCAGAACCCAACCAAAACCTAGAACACTGCAACAGTGAATAGAAGTAGCTAAAACATATTTTATGAGACGTACGGTACTTCAATATGTAAAACCTATGTGCATACACTGATATATGAAGGCAAACCTGGGTATACACTATTTTGAATTTCCGAACCAGCGTGTATATGCACCTTTGATATACTAAACCTGCGTACAGATCTGTAAAAGATGATTTACCCTTTTCAACTATTCAGACATCAATTATACCAAGATAATCAGATTTACAGATCAAGACATGCACCAAATATAAAATATCAAAATCACACAAATATACTTCTCTTCAATCCTTAAGATCTTGACCCATCAATAAAACTTATCCTTCTTCTAGAGCTCAGGTTCTTCCTTGATTCAAATCCAGCTATGCACCATAACCCAATCACTAGTATTCTAGATCTTATTCTTCATTAGATATTTAATGCTTGAGTGCCTTTTCTTAATGATCTCCTCCTCCTTTTATAGTCTTAGGCCTTACTCAATACCATGGTCCAAAACCACTTAGAAGCAATACCTTGGACCAAATACCTAGGGTCAACACTTCAGTCAAGATACCTTGGATCAATACCATGGGTCGAAATACCAGGAACCAAATACCATAGACCAAAACCAAGTTTTCCAACATGTATGCGCTTTTCCTTGCGTGAAAGTGTGTGTATACACATACGCGCCTTCTGGACTGCTAACTCGTGTGTATACGCAGCTTGGTCAAGGGGAACCTGCGTATATCTCTTTTCCTTCATTATGAGAGCCTGAACTGTGATATATCATCTGAGTGAGTTGCCATCAAGGAAAACACCTGTGTCATAGCGCCAAACCTGTGTCATAATGCCAACAACTAGAACAATCGCAAGCACTAGTTAGAAATGAGACTCCTTTTCATGTTCTTTAGAAAGGAACTCAGACAGCCCCTGATGAGGAATTGAATAGATTATCTTAGTTTGCAAGAGATTACGCTAGTGCCACCATTGATAAAGTTGTAGAAATACAACTGTTAATGAAAGAAAATGATCAAAGGATTTTTCAATTATAACAAACTTTCCAGATTGAAAAGCAAGCGATTAAGCAACAATGGCAAGCAAATATTACCAAGTTGCAGAAAATCTTTAATGATTTAAAGATACAATTTGAATATGAAGTGAAGGACAAGGATGAACAGATACTGCAGTTGCAATAGAGGATAGACCAACTGAGAGAAAATCCAGATATAAATCAAGTCCTCAAGGAAGCATCAGAGCTGGACATACTCCTAACAAAGTAACAGGCTATCTTCTGTCACAAATTGGCTTTAATTCATGACTTGCCAAAGACCATCGATTCTTTATTAAATCAACTATACGATTTGAGGAAATTTTATGAAGATATAGACGTGAAATTTTTGAGTATATAGATTGGCAAGACAGTGCTCAGGGAAGATCATCCGATCTTCCTTGGATTGAAGAATCACATAAGGATATCGTGTTTGGTGACTGGGACATCAAAATGAAACGAACATAAATGTCCATTATCAGAGCCATAAATCTTGCCTCAAATTTCACCGAATACATTACAGATACCTTATTGCAAGCTAATCTCATTCAAAATTCCCAAAGGACACCTTGCCAGATGTCAAAGCCTTAAAACAATCTTGGAAGGAAACAACTAAAAAGAAGGTTCAAGACATTCAAAATTTATCACAAGCGAACCTTGAAAGTTATTGGCATTTTCTAGTGAAACCTCATAGTCCGTGGCTCATGCTGAGGTGTCTCTCGAATGTGATAGTACAATTTATTCTAGCACTTAGTGATGCAATGTTTACATGAAAAGTGCGCATGCAACTGATACATCCCCAACTGAGGCTGCTCATAGACATACAATCTCAAAGAGCAGATGAAGAATCAATTTGGAGCACAATCATGAGTTCTTGTTGCAACAGATCACTAATTTAGCTGTCCTTTATCCTAGCTTAGTTTGTTAAAGCTTTTATGAAGAATTTGATTTTAAACTGAATTTTTTTGTAATATTAATAGGTTATTTGAACCGCTTTCATGCATTTAGAAAGGGGTCTAGAATTTTGAGAAGACAACTTTGAACTTGCACTATTATTTGATCCAAAGTTATCTAATTAAGAAGCTGAGCCTGAAAGCTATCTTTTTCATAAGCAGAGCGCTAATGCATCGGACACTATTATCTTTGTGATATCGTTATGTATTATTGAATTAGATAGTGAATCTCTTATGCAATATTTTGTTATGCAAATTCTTTAAAAACAATTTGTCATTATCACTATTGATGTGCAGGATTGAATGAGTTGTGATTATGTATGAGATAACAAGATCTTTTTATGTGATTGAATTTTAACTAACTAAATTAATTAAATATTTAATTAATTTAGTTTATCATATATGCTTTCTTTTCATTAAAGTAATGAATGATCTATATTCTTATTTACTTTGTGAAATCTTTCTTTGAATCACGTACAAATATGTACTATCCCGGGAAACAAGTAGAATAAGTTTATTTAGTAATTTTACCATTAGCTATAAAATCATTTCATCAGTTTTCATTCTGTTACTATACTAAATCTCCTTAAAATGGGAAATTGGTCCATTTATACCCAACCTGACTCGCCAATTTAAACAAAAAAAAAGTTTCTTTAAGGTCCCGTCCGGGTGGTGTTCCCCGATGTTGAGGCAGTCAATGTCCAACCTTCAAAATTTTTGGCGCTAGAAGGAGGGCCCCCAACTATGGATGGGAATAAAGTCTAATCCCAAATCAAAATGTCATCTGAAGAGTCATTCACCCTCAAAATCTCTCCCGACTTCTAGATCTCACTTGAAATATCCAATCCCCATACTAGAAGTTGTAACCAAATCTGCTAGTACATTCCCTAAGACAACCGATCAACCTCCTTTGCAGGATTTACCCAAAGTTTAGAATTTTATTGAGAAATTAGAAGGAATATTTCCAAAGAACAGACTGAGCATTCTAAGTTATTTGAAGGCAGCATATCCTCATCTATTCCCACTTCACGTATTTTGACTCATTCTCAAAGTGAGAAATTCGGGATAACTCCATTTGAGTTTCCCTTACCTTCCCACCGAAGAAGGACCCAAAATCCTGAAGTTCAATCATCCACTAGTTATATTTTATCTTCATCTCCATCAAAAAACACCTTTATTTCATTCTACCTCATTAGCTTCTTCTCATCCAACTGATCCTTTCATCCCTATCGCTCATTCCCAACCAACATGTGTTAGTTCAAATAGTACTAGCGCAGGAGCCACTTCTTCCACACAATCAACCTCTTCTACTACTAAAACCTCTTCTATTCAAATTACCATAATGACAGGTTGGAACCAAAACCTACCAGCAGCTAGACCATGGAATAGTCTTGGAGCTGTTCAGAAGGCAACACCTATCCATCCTCTACCTCAGCATCCTGAAAGATGGTTACCAAAGTTTAATCCTGATGACGGACTTCCTGCTAAATAAAATCTCCATAATTTATGCTTGCCATTAATCTTAATGGAGTAGTAGAAGAATATTGTGTAGTGAGATTATTGCCATATACCCTTGAAGGATTTGCAGGTTTGTGGTACTACTCATTACCACCAACATCTATAACTAGTTGGGATATATTTGAAGAACAAATTTTGACTAAGTTTGGTGATGATCACACAACTGTTACTCTAATAAACGATCTATCCAATCTTAAAGCCAACCCCAATGAGAAAATCAAAGATTTCAATTCTAGGTTAATAAATTGTTAAATAAAAGTCTGAATAACTCTAAACCTGGTATCGATGTTCAAATTGAATGATATATTTATGACCTTCCTTCTAATATCACAATTTTTATGGACAGGGTTAATACTTTAGTTGATAATATGAAAGAGCCAATAGTTGTAGAAAAAAGAATCCTTGCCTTAGAAAAGAAAACTGCTCAAGAAGAGAGGAAATCTAAGAAAGTGACTTTCAAAGAGGAACCAAAGAAGAAAACTCCCAAAGATCCTTTTGATCTTGAAGGATTACAAAAAGTTCAAATCTATGTCAAATGACATGGTAGTTATAAAAAACTAGGTATCTGAGTCTTCTATAAAACCTTTCCGATCTTATGTTATATCAAATGTTGAATCTGATCAAGAGGAGGAAGAGGAAGAAACAACTTTATTTGCCGATGAATCCAAAGAAGAAGAAGAGCTAGTCGAAGCACATGGATTATGGGATTTCATCCTCACTACATCGAAAAATTAGGAAGAAGAAGAAGCATTACATGTAGAGACTAGAAGTAAAAAATCCATTGATTCACCTTCTTCAAGTGCAAAACAAAGACTAGTTACTCCAATCAATAAGGATAAAAACACAACAAAGAAATCTCCTCCCAAATCTATTGAATCCATCCCATCTTCTTCCAATTCTCCTTCTACATAAAAACTCTTACTGTTTTTCATAAAGATATAGAGTATAATATTGTGGAAGATATGAAGAAAGTAAAACTAATATTTCCATGTATGAGGTAAGTAAACTTAAGCAACAACAAAGTTTTTGCTCAAAGAATTAAATGATGTCCTTACATCTCCTTTGCCAACCACAAAAGCCTCATTAGGAAAAGGAGAGCCTTCAGATGATACTCCTAACAATATTGATGACTCAAATGCAATTCTAATTGGAGACCGGTCCAATTCTCATACCCATCCTTTCTTATTGACCTTTGAGAGTTTCAATAAAAATGTTCACAATTTACTTATAGGATCAGGTGCTTCTTCAAATATAATGCCATATTCAGTTTATCTCAAATTGAACATAACACCTGAAAAATCTGCTGTGCAGATTGTGCAACTAGATAGAACCAAAGTCAAGGTCTTAGGAGAATTAAATTACGTTTTAATAATATATCCTCAAATTCAAGGGTTTGTCATATTATTGATATATTGATTGCTGATATCCATGAATTCTACAATTTTATCTTAAGCAGGGATTGGTCTAAGAAATTACATGGTTATTTCGCCACAGATTGGTTGCATATCTAGCTTCCTTATAATGGAAAAATAAACCAGATTCGAGTAGACAGAGAAAAGCATATGGAACACTTGGTTACTGATTTGGATGACGATAAAGAGCCTATAGATTTTACGAATAACATCCTTCACAATTATTCTACGGAAACCTTTCTTTAGAAGTTTTATAGCTCAAGAATCTCCTTTTTTAGCAAACTCTGTTTCTTCTCAAATTGAAAATTATTCGCAAACAAGATTTGACTAGGTGTATTAATGTTGTAGATACTGTTGCAAATTAACACAAATCATTATTTTAGACGCTTTAATTTGATGGTTCTAAATCTAGTGAAGGTGCAAAAGCTGCATGTATATTAATAATCCCTACTAGTGAGAAAACTATGCTAGCATGTAGGCTAGAATTTGAATGTGCTGATAATATTGCAGAATATGAAGCATTAGTACAAGGATTGTATAAAGCGATAAATCTTGGTGTTAAATATATTCAAGTCTTTGGTGATTATGGAATCATTATAAAATAAGTCAGAAACAATATCCATTATGTTTCAAATCACCTTAGGCATTATCAATCCTTAATTCAAAATCTTACTTCACATTTTGTTGCATTCAATATTTTTCTAATACCAAGAATACAGAACGCTAGTGCTGATATTTTGGCCAATGTTGCATCTAAATTAATCCCATTTGAAGATTTTAGTCCAGACATATTTTCTATAGAGTTGATTGTTTGCCCATCCATTCCCGATAATGTCACCAATTGGTGAGTATTCAATGATGATAGAGATATCCTAGAATTTTTAACATTCGAAGAATCCTATCTTGACCAAGTAATTGATGAATATGAACATGATTCTCAATTGAATAAATCAAAGGAAAAAAAATGATCTGTCAAAACCTATAGTTAAGCTTGAGGATCTTTATGATCTTAAAGAAAAATTTAAAAATGTCAACAACTACAAACTTCAAAGTTCAATTTCGAGATTTGAATTAGTTAACGTAGGATCTGACATAAAACCCCAAAATATTAACTTAGGTCTTGGCCTTGTTGAAGATAATGGAGAATATGTACATCTGGAGAGATTCGGTTCACTAGAGCCTTATATTAGGAATCAGTTCCTACTTCTTAGGAAGTTGTTCTAACTTCCCTAGATGTGTGAACACTATATATAATTTTGATTGTAAGATGATTTATGTAAAGTGTCCTACTAGAGGCAGTCTCCAGGTGGAGCTCCTCACCTGTGAGCTATCCAATTAATCAATAAAGTTGATTCTTCAGTTCGTTAACATGGTATCAGAGCAGTAGGTTTGAGAGGGCTTGCGAATCCCTGAGTGGGGATATGGTGTGAAGAAAACTAGTGTGGTGAGAAGGTGAAGAAGCAACACATTTTTTAAATTTAATTCACATTAAACATCACTCTTTCTGAAGGAAGGAGGGTGATGACCATCGCGTATTTGAAAGGGAATAGAGCGATGGTGGATCTGAGGGTGAATAAAGTGATGGACTGTGAAATGAGATTTGCTGAAGGACCCAACTACTAAGGAGTGAGTGTGAAGGCTGCTAGTTGGAGGGTGTTGTTGATTGGTGGAGGTCAAGGAGCCCAAATCTGAGTTGCAGACTAGTTTTTGTGTATGGTTTATTCAGATATGGCTGCTATCAGAGACAGGAGAGCTAACCCTATCAAAGCAGATTGTAGTCGATTTTATCCACAATAGAGTATTGAAAGAGAAACATGGATCGAGTGTTTGCAGACCTACTATTGGGATGGGGTCCCCTAGGGTCAATTTTGGGGCAAAAGCCCAGGTTTTGTTGTATAAATATGTAAAGTATTTGCAAATTATGGTCACAGAGCGCATAGATAGTTAAAGAGTCATAGATGGTTTTACCCTTGTTTATGTAAGTCAAGTCAGATTTTTGAGGATCTACCCATGGTCCGCAGACCATGGGATTGTATAAATAGGTGCATCTTAGGATGTCTAAGGGAAAAAAATGAAGTTTTTTTATGGGAGAAGTCTAGAGAGTTAGCACTGAAGAGTAGGTAGAAAGGATTTGCTGCTGTGTGCGCAGAGGCCTAGAGTAGAGTCTACAGCTGAGTGCGTGGACCCTTGCAGCTAAGTGTGCAGGGAAGTTTGAGTCTGTAAGTTGAACTGAATATTAATAAAGGAGATTGTTGTAGAAATATTCGTGTTTATCTCTTTACTTCTGTTTATATGAATGCACTTTATGTTGTGATGGGTTTATGAAATAATAATGTATTGATGCATGAATTTACACAAGTTATAATGTTATATGAATGCAATTGATGTTAACTATGTACATGAAGATTATCTTGATGTATGTTGAAGTTATCAAACACTTAAGACGATCTGAGTAATTACTGGATTAAGAAAAAAATTTGATGTGTGTAAATAGATGATTAGATTGTTTAAGGTATGCGAAAGACAATCGTAGACCTTCACGGAGGTCTAGAGGCTGATTAAAGGGAGTAATATCGATAAGCCATAAAGGCTTATCAATCTACGCGAAGGCAGATTTAGGGCATACAACGACATCACACTAATCTCTGGGTGCAAAAACTTGGTTCCAACATCCACCCATATTGCTTCGGGTGAGACTTTTGTCCGTGCTCCGCAGATTGATGTCAAAAGGGCCAGAAGTGTAAGGATTTGTTTGGCGCAACTAACTCTGAACCTGGGTTAGGACCCTCTAAGCTAACAAATGGTTCCGTTGCTGGGGCCTAGATCTACACAAAGAGATGTGTGATGTCTCATCATTGGAATTCGACAAAGAAAGAAATTAAGAAGTGGTTGGATAGAAAGATCCACGAATTCACAGCGCAAGAGAAAAAAAATCCACGCCTGAAAAAAGAACAGTGGTTGGATAGAAATATCCACGAATTCACAGCGCAAGAGAACATATCCACACCTGAAAAAAGAATAGTGGTTGGATAGGTATCTATACACAAAAATACATGAAATCTTCTTCTACACCTTCCCGATCAAACTGTATGAGTGTATCGCTAAATTAGCAGATGATCAAGGAAGGTGGAGGCTTGACGGTCCAATAGTGTGGACCCCGGAGCTAGTGCGAAGGTTGGAAGCTTCTGAAGATAAGATCATGCACACTGTTGATCACTGGCTTGATCAAGTCATAGGAGGATTTGTGATAGAATTTGTAGTTGATACCTCAGTCAGATACAATGAAGCAGGGCGATGTTTTTTCAAAGGACCATGAGGTAAGTATTTGAAATATTTGAATAGTTGGATTAAAATGCTCTTGTGTGAAAAGAGAGTTATGCCACTACCTTGATGTTTGGATCTACGTGAAGTGGATGAATATTTAGAAATCAGGAAATTGCGGGTCCTAAATATAGTCCATTGGTAGAGCCTCCTTCGAGTGATGATGAGGGAGCAGTACAGGCCTCACCATGAAGTGCTGTACAGTTGATAAAGAAGGGTTTTCCATGAATACCTCATCTACCCACACCACCTCCACCTTCACCTCCACAACATACACCTTCACCCACACCACCAGCACCTCCGCCATCGTTCAATATGTCGAATACCATGAAGTTGCCCTTTTTCAAGGGCTTGGGAAGTGAGGACCTAGATCAATTTTGGTTCACTGCGAACATTGTATGGATGACACATAATATTATAGATGACCATAGAAAGAAGGCACAGTTGGTTATTGCTCTACAACATCACACATTAATATGGTACATTAGGTAGTGCACCGATAATCCATTGGCATCATTAGTGGACACTCAGACTGTGATGAATAAGGAATTTAGTAGGCCCAAGTCTGAATCACAATCAGTCGTTGAATTCAAGGAAATCATGATGAGGCCTGGTGAAATGCCTTGGGAGCTGGATCCGAGACTGAAGTTCCAGATCCGTGAAGCTAACATGAATCTCACAGACAGTCAGCCCCGTGAATGGTTTGTAGCCTCGCTTATGCCCTACCTAAGGGTTGCTTTATTGCAACAAAAGATAGGGGTTCAGGCAGAAGCACTGGAGATCACGATGAGATTACATGAGACACCTATCCAAGACGCTGCTTTGGGAGTTCAGTAGATTCATGCAGAGTTCCAGAACCTCTACTTGGAGTTGTAGAGCTTGCAGAAGGAAAAATCCACTCGGCTGGAGGTGCACGAAGAAATTTGGTGCCTAAAATGTAAAATCCAGGGGCATGATAAATATCACTACCCTATGTTTGAGAATTATATTACAAGGGGAGGGCTAATGCCCCTTAGACAGGAGGCTGCCGCGGGACCAAGTGCAGGGTTTGCGCTGTGGTGCGCTATTTGTCAGGTAGCTGGAAAACATGTAACAGAAAATTGTCACTTACTGCGAAAACATTGTACAAATGCCACAACAATTATTCTGAAATTTCTATAAATCATTGGGCCACTATGAGCGTAACTGCCATAGCTATGAACTGATGATGGAAAGAACACCCGTGTATCAAAGGAAAACATAAACTAGGCCTCTGAATCAAGGTGCTGGGGGAGCGTGCAAAGGATATCAGGGGCACAGACGAGGCTGAGGGGGAGGAGGACTTGGTAGAGGTCAGGGACACATTATTTTCTATGATTGCGGAGTTCCAAGACACTACACACGGAGTGTACAAGCCAGATGCGACCATCGTTCCGGTACTGCACTCAGTTCGACCACGCAATAGAGGAATGCCCAATACTGATATCTAAGATGTAGGAGAAGAAGGCGTAGCCTCAATAGCCTACCCAAAATCTACAGATGATGAGGGCCGAGCCTTGCAAAGAGGATCCCAATGTGAATATCGTGTTGCGAAGCGAAATGATGACTGGTGATGATAAAGGAAAGCAACCTGAAGAAAGCAAGTGGGTTCACAAGGCTCTAGAAAAGGAGGTTGGGTTTGATCTGGAGCACGTGAAGGAAACTTTCATGGAAGCAAAGAAAAGCTTCACTGAGGCCTCTACCTTAGGAAGTCAGGACAAGCTATCTGAAGAAGTTGACCCCTCCATGCTTACCACTTTCTTGGAGATATGTATGAAACTACTGCGTGACAACAAGGCTATGAAAGGGCTTCAAGAACTGATAAATAAGTGTGCTAGTAAGGAAGGTTCTTCTGAAGGACACATCACAGTTAGAAAGATAGGAAAACACAAAATGAGAACATGGTGCGAAATGAGGCTTACCGTGCAAATAGGAGACTATGAGATGGATCAAGTTATTTTGGATCTGGGGTCAGATGCAAATGTTTTCCCTAAATAGACATGGTAAAGAATGGGGAGACATGTGCTACAGTGGTCTCTGATTCAATTGAGAATGGAAAATCAACGGAAGATTATCCCTATGGGGAGATTGCATGGAGTGACCTTAGATATAGAAGATGTGAGTGTGTTGGGTGATTTTTGAAGTGATAGAGATTTTTGATGACAACAATCCATACCCCATGCTGCTGGGAATTGATTGGGCTATTGACATGAATGGGGTAATCAATTTGAAGAAGCGGATGATGTCATTTGAAAGGAAATCGCTCCGTGTAGTAGTACCATTGGACCCTATAGAAGGACCGTACTATACTAAACCAGTCTGTGACTATGAGGAAGGCGATGATGATTTGGAACAAATCTATCAAATAACAACGTGAGACTAAGATTGGGTTAATCGATAGCTGATGGATGCATTGCATGGGGTTGTGGAAGTTCCTGTACATTAGATCCTAATGAGGAATTGGAACACTGGCATAATACGTTGCACGAAGTATCTATGCTACGTTGTAATATGATGACTAAATCGTTGCGATGTGTACCATCCGAGGTAATAAGTTTGCCTTATTATGATGGTCTAACTGATATAGATAAATTTATGGATGAATTTGAAAGGGAAGTGTTTGAGAAGCATTGCTTCCAATCGCTAGATTTGGCGCTACGCACTACGCCTGTAGGGTGGTGCGATACGCATAAAGATAGTTTTGATGAACGCATTGAGTACAAAAGAATGATGAGATTGTGGTTTGGTCACTTGAAAGTTTGGCTAATTGAAAACAACTATGGGAGAAATGATCCAGGCGATAATTTAGCAAAATGGACTAAGGTCTATGGAATGGAGCCGTAGCCATTGTAGGTGTATATTTTCTATGAAACTTTGGACATCATTCCTATGAATTGGTACCTGGAAACAGAACTCTGCCATAGTACCGCAGAGTGGGACATCTTAAGAAAAGGATTTTTGATGACCTTCAACTTTGAGGATGGGTTTGAAAACATCGATGAAGCACTATAGGAGGTTAAGGAAACAATCTTCAGAATACCGTAGGATCCTTTAGAATTGATTCAACCAGATTGGAGCACCCAACTACCTCATGTGTTGGAGTGCTATAATGTGACTGCTCAAGGAGATGATGAGGATCCAAGGAATATTAACATCCTAGAGGTAGAAGGCCATTACGAAGTTGAGGGACTGCAGAAAGAGATTTCAGACATCATTGCACCATTGAAGACTAGACAAGTGAACATTGGCACAGAGGCGGAGCCGAAGTTTGCAAATATTGGAGATTACTCGGATGATACTATAGTAGATAAAGTCGCTGAGTTGCTTCGCAAATATCAGGACTTATTTCCTACCAAATTTTCGAAATTAAAGGGAATCATAGGCTATTTGGGAGGGATGAAAATTACTTTGAAACTGGATGAGAAGCCCATTAAGCAAAGGCCATATTGCCTTAATCCCAAATACAAGGAAAAGGTCCACTTTGAGTTGGCCAATATGCTTGCAATAGGTATTATTGAACTGGTGGAGGAATCTGATTGGGTGAGTCCAATGGTAGTTCAAGAAAAGGAGCAAAAGGATGAAATAAGGAGTTGGGTCGATCTTAGGAAGCTTAACGATGCTTGCGTTCATGATCCTTTTCCAACTCCATTCGCAGATGAAGTATTGGATAATGTTGGAGGGAAGGAGGCCTATTCATTCACTGATGGGTTCTATGGATACCATCAGATTGAGATCGTGCTAGAAGGCACGAATAAGACCACCTTCATGACGGAGTGGGAATTTTTTCAGTATATAGTGATTCCTTTTGGAATTAAGAATGTGCTGGCGATCTTCTCGCGTGTAGTCATTGCGGTGTTCAAAGAATTCATTCACAAGTTCTTTGAGGTATATTTTGATGATTGGAAAGTGTTTGGGATAGTAAAGTGCCATGTAGCCAATTTGCGCTTAATGTTGGATACATGCCAAAGGTATCAAATTGTGTTGAACCCGAAGAAATTATTGTCCTACGTCCCTTTTAGAATCTTGCTAGGTCATGTGGTATGCAGGCAAGGACTTATGGTGGAACCTACTAAGATCACGGTAATAATTAATTTGGAAGCACCAATAAATGTTAAGCAGTTGCGCAAAAAACTGGACGACACAGGGTACTATGGGAAGCTCATTAAAAGTTATGCTCAGATTATTGTGCCTATGGAAAAGATTTTGAAAAAGGATGCTACATTCTATTGGGATGAAGAATGTCAGTGCAACCTGGATATACTGAAGGAGAAAATGGTCACCGTACCGATCCTACTCTTCTCGGATTGGAAGAAGGAATTTCATGTGCATGTGGATGCCTCGTGTATTGCACTAGGAGCAATGCTGACATAGGCTGGCGAAGGAGAATTGGATCATCCTATAGAATTTGTGAGCAGGAAGTTGTCTAAGGCTGAAGATAATTATTCGACAACATAGGGCAAAGGCTTGGCTATGGTATACGTGCTCCAGAAATTCAGACATTACCTGCTAGGTGAACGTTTCAAGATGTACATAGACCATTCTGCATAAAATATCTAGTTAATAAGCCTGTGTTGTGGGGGAAAATATGCAGATGGATGTTGTTATTTCAAGAATATGATTTTGAAGTAATTATGAAGCCAAAAATATTGAATGTAGGGCCAGACCATCTGTCACGCATTGAAATAGGAGAAGAGCCTACCAATTTGGGGGAAGGGCTACCTGATGCATAGCTCTTCATGGTGCATGTAGTGCATAAGCACTTCGTGGATATATCCATTTCTTGACCACATGAACGGCTCTAGAAGGATACACTATTCAACAGAAGAAAGAATTGGTGGTGCACACGTCAGGTGTCTCTGTGATCACATACCATTTTTATAAAATGGGATTAGATGAGATACTTCGATGTTATGTGCCTGATTTTGAATGGAACAGTATCCTCGCTGAAGCTTATGGAGGAGCTGCGGGCGGGCATTATGCAGGAAAAGCAACAGTGCATAAAATTTTGCGCACTAGGTTGTGGTGTACTACATAAGGATTCTAAAGCCTATTGTAGGGCATGCGATGCATGTTAGAGAATGGGAAGTCCATCACAGAGGGATGAGCTGCCTTTGAATCTATAGGTGTCATTGCAGCCATTTGAGAAATGAGCAATTGATTTTGTAGGACTGATTCAGGCTCCAGGTAAGAAAACTAGTGCACAGTATATCATCACCGTGACCAAATATTTGACTAGATGGATGAAGGCACAGCCTGTGAAGGATTTTACAGGGGAAAAAATAGCGAAATTTCTATTCGAATATGTGTTGACTAGGTGTGGTTGCCCGAAGGTTTTGATGAGTGATCGCTGTACGCATTTTCTCAATGAAACGATTAGTGCACTGACAGATGAATTACAAGTTTACCATCAAGAGAGTATGCCATAACATTCTTAGGCCAATGGAACGGTTAAGGATTTCTACAAGATATTGGAGAATGAACTGACAAAGGTTTGCAATGCACAACGAAATGATTGGGACATGCGTGTACCAACAGTGTTATGGGCTTACAGAACTACTTGTAAAAAGGTTACAGGTCAGACACCTTTTAGGTTGGTCTATGGCATGGAAGATATCATGCCTATGGAGTATATCGTGCCCAGTCTATGCATCACAAATTTCACAGGAATGGCAGACCACAAAGCCTTAGAAGAAAGGCTTACGCAGCTAAGGGAGCTTGAGGAAGATAGATTTTTGGCTGGATTCCATCAATAGGTTTAGAAGGAATGTGAAAAAGCTTGGCATGATCGGCACATCAAACTGTGCACCTTCAAGGTAAATGATTTGGTTTTATTATATGACAACAAGTTTGATAAGTTTCCCAGAAAATTTCAAATGCACTAGTTGGGGCCTTATGTTATCAAATAGATTATAGATGGTGGAGCAGTTCAACTCACGAAGTTGAATGGAGATCCATTTCCATGAAGGTAAATGGAAGCCGATTGAAGCCATACATCGGGGATCCGGCCCAATGACTACATGACCTTAGCACAGTCTTAGCACTCTAGGTAGCTGCAAGGAGGTGCGAGACTATAACTACACTGCTTGGTTTGTAGAGCTATGCGATAGGGGGGCTGCACGAAACTAATTAATGTCACAGCACCAGAAGAAGCGTGAAGGGCACTGCACTTTATGGGGAGAAACCATGTAATGCAGTTGGAAAGTAACCGTTACAGTCACTATTCATGATTTGACTACCAAGAGACGGTTAGGAGGAGCGGGGGGGAGACATTTAAGGCTTTTAAGGCTAAAATATTTGGAGATCTTCCACCAAATCAACATTTATGGACGGACTTTTGGGGGAATGGTTGAATTTGCATTCGGATTCACCTATAAGTTACGTGTGGCCGTCGAGCAAAAAACACTTTGCATCCTTAGAATTTCTCTGTTGAGTTGTTGACTATTTATGAATCCTCAGTTTTTCGCTGATTTAGTTGCTACTTATTTATCTGATAAGTTATCCAAGGATACCTAGTGGTTTATTCTTAGCACGACGTCTCGACTAGGAGAGACTGCTAGTACGGGAAGAGCTTTCGTCTCTGAGGGAGCTGCTCCAGAGGTGATGAGCATGGAGGCTCTGGCAGCTATGCCTATGGCAGCGAGGTCGCCTAGGTTGAAACCCACATTGGTAATAAAAGTCCACAAACCTAATAAGGACAAACAGAAGAAGCCCATGTCGGTGCGCGAGTCACTGAGGAAGCATGCTGCTACCCAAGCCTAGAAGAAAGAAAAATCGAGCGCTAAGGGTAAGGGGAAAGTGGTGGATTTGGAGGCTAAAGAGGGCATGAAGGACATAGAAACTGAGGGTGTGGATCCTATATCCAGGTTGCCAGACTATATCCCTCTGTGCAAGGGAAAAGTGAAGGTCCATAAGGACCTAGATGTAGGACAATTCCTCCTCAATACCCCCTTTTACCAGAGAACATCACTTTTGAAGGTCCATGCTTGGTGCGGATTCCACATCTCAAGCTGGAAGACTAGGATCTGGTAGACCATGAGAGGTTCTCCCACTTGGAAACAAAGAACTATATGAAGAGGGTATTTTACAAAGAATCAGGTGTCACTGTGCTAGAGCTTGTGGAGTGGATTCGCGGAGTGAATCAATCATGATTGCTAAACCTGTTATGGGTGCCCCACTACCACCACTCCAACATCAACTTGATAGTTATCAAATAGTTTCTAACCCTGGCACATGACGGCTATTTGTGGCTGACCGCGCTAATCCATATCACTGATATGTTGATCCATCAGATCATGCTGTTTCCCCACTCATGGTTGAATCTGACCAAGGAGTTTGGCAGAAAGACGAGCAAGCGCAACCTCATAGAGAAAATGAAGGACAAAATCAGGCTCGTGAAGAAGCCGCATGAGTACTCTATTACTTCTATCATCGACCTCACGTGAAGATTTCCACGCAAATCCTTATGGGCAAAGTCATGAGGAAATGCCGTGCAGACGAGGTTGTGATGCAAGTGATTTCCTTAGCTGCACAGTGTGCGAAGCGCGTGTAGTTCAACTGGGCATGCTACATTTGTAGCGAGTTCCTTGTGAACTCTTGAGAGGCGCAGGACAAGAGTAAAATATTCCATTATTCGTGGTTGTTTCTCTCCATTGTGCTCGTTGCTTGGAATTTTCCGAAGGACAATTAGTTTCCTCCTATGGAGAAATATTTGCCAAAGGTTGCAAAATTTGCCTCTCTTTGGGCAACAAAGGATGCCGCGAGTGTTACAGAGACCAAAGTCTTCTGGGTACTGATGGAGGCGAGCATTCACATGGCCATCAACCAGAAGCCATGATTGTCACCAACCATGTTTGAGAAGCTTTCAGAGTAAGCAGAGTTTAAAGTTGACTTTCGTCATGTATACATTCAAGTGCAGAAGGATCTGCAACAAAAATGGTTTGACCTACCTTATCTTACTACAGAAGATGCTATTTAGGAGGCCATCAAGCATTGGTCGACAGATTGGCATACTCCATTTGATCTGGCTATGGGCACTAGCAAATCCATAGAAAAGAAGAAGAAGGAAGCAACAAAGAAGAAGGTCCAGCAGTTGGTTGAGAAGCTGAGAAAAGAGCCTGAGGAGAAGGCTAGGGTGGAAGTAGAGTGTGCCGCGAAGCAACAGGCAGAACAAGAAGAGCACAGTGGTAAGTC
This sequence comes from Pinus taeda, assembly GCA_000404065.3. Taxonomy (NCBI): domain Eukaryota; kingdom Viridiplantae; phylum Streptophyta; class Pinopsida; order Pinales; family Pinaceae; genus Pinus; species Pinus taeda. The sequence goes on along the minus strand of APFE030240262.1, from coordinate 116,967 downwards.
TCCTTCACCCCAAACAAAGGAGGAGGAGTAGTTAGAGCAGGGCGACAATGGTCAGGAGGAGAAAAGCACCCCCTTCTAGATCAAAAGGTATAGGGAACAAGGAAAGGAAGAGGCGCGGAAGAAATCGAAAGCGACCAAGCCATCGCTGGACCCAATCACTCTAACATATGGGGACCTTGATGAGATTGGAGACAAGGTGCATGATACCACAACATAACTACTGTAGCAATTCGAGTAGCAAAAACAACAGGCGCTGAGTACCATTTAGAAGGATCTGCACGAGCTGTAGATTTAGAGGAATCAAATCCAGGTAGGTGCAGGGCAGATCAATGCTGCATTAATGATTTTGGCACCGAGGACCACTCAAGCAACAAATATGGTTCGATCACTAGATCTTCATGTAGTTGCACTGCCAGATGGATCCTTGAGTGCGGAGGTAGATGATGATAAGGTCATCATAATTTCTTTGAAGAATATTTGCCTCAACCTGGCTGCGCTCCCCAATGAGTACCTTCACATGCTGCAGGCAGGTGTGATAGCAGAGTTCAGAGCTCAGAAGAAGTGTGCACTTAGCCTCATCAATGAGTATTAGGTGAATAACAAAGAGACGTACGTTGAGAAGACGGATGCACTAAAGGCCAAGGACAGAATCCAAGCGCAGGGCGCTCAGCTGGAGGCCACAGTGGCAGAAGCATGTAGAACGGTGCTAGGATTGCATATCTCGGAGGATGCACCATTGGAGACAAAGATCAAAAAACTTGTCACGGGCATGCACAATGCCAAAGCAGATGTGGCTAGAGTCTAGTTTGAGCTAAACCTAAAGATAACAGAACTGGAGCTCAAGTCACAGCCTTGAACCTCGCCAGAGGTAAGGGAACAACGTGAAGCCACTGTGAAAGATGGAGTTGCAATGGTGGATGCCGTGTGGTGGACTGCATCGTACTATTTGAGTAAACTATGGAGGTACTCATGGCCCTACAGGAAGATCCCACCCTGTAGGGCTTAAATACAGAAGTCTGCGAACTCCAATAATAATATGATGAAGTGAGGGTGACGATGTGCACCATTGCTACAACACAACACCTTGCCAAGCTGAAGGAGGCAAAGCAATTGCTTACACAGGTGGAAGCAACGCAGAAGAAAGAGGCCATTCTTAAGGCTAGATTGGGGCCCTGGTTGGATGAGGCCTACATTGTCTCTACCAATATTTAAAAGAAATTGGTGAACTTGTAGAGTAAGCAGTAGAAAATCAAGTAGGATAGTGCAGGACTAGCCACACAGCAGCTCGTGGAACAGATCATGCAGGCAGCCACGCAGAGCGCGACAGAGGTAGTAGTTTCACTAGTAGAGCTGGGGGATATTCACAGTAAGATCTCCGCGCCAGCCGAGTGACTCGAGGGTGAGTCAAGATCTTTGTGTTGGGGGCTTGTTGGGATGGGGTCCCCTAGGGTAAATTTTGGGGCAAAAGCCAAAGTTTTGTTGTATGAAGATGTAAAGTCTCCACAAATTGTGGTTGCAGAGAGCGTAGGTAGTTAAAGAGTCATAAAGGGTTTTACCCTTCTTTATGTAAGTCAAATCAGCTTTTTGAGGATCTAGCCATGGTCCGCGAACCATGGGATTGTATAAATAAGTGTGTCTTAGGATGTCTAAGGGAAAAAATAGGTTTTTCTATGGGATAAGTCTAGAGAGTTAGCATCGAAGAGTAGGAAGAGAGGTTATGCAGCTGTGTGTGCAAAGGCCTAGAGTAGAGTTTACAGCTAAGTGTGTGGACCCCTGCAGCTGAGTGCGCAAGGAAGTTTGAGTATGTAAGTAGAACTTAATATTAATAAAGGAGATTGTTGCAGAAATACCTGTGTTTATCTCTTTACTTCTATTTATATGAATGCGCTTTATGTTGTGATGGGTTTATGAAATAATAATGTATTGATGCACGACTTTACACAAGTTATAAAGTTATATGAACACAATTGATGTTAACTGTTTACACGAAAATTATCTTGTTGTATGTTGAAGTTATCAAACACTTAAGCTGATCTGAGTAATTACTGGATTAAGAGTAATCTTTGATGCATGTAAGTATCTGAATAGCCTGTTCAAGGTCCACAAAAGATAGTCGTAGACCTTCACGGAGATCTAGAGGCTAATTAAAGGGAGTTATATCGATAAGATGATCTACGTGAAGACTGATTTAGGGCATAAAACAACATCAAACTGATCTTTGGGCACAAAAAGTTGGTTCCAGCATGCCCCCATACTGCTTCGGTGAGACTTTTGTCCACGCTCCGTGGATTGATGCCGAAAGGTCCAATAGTGTAGGGACTTGTTTGGCACAAGTAACTCTGAACCTGGGTCAGGACCCAACAAGCCAACACCTGCTGCCATTAAAAAAGCACTCACTGTGCTGTTTGCACAACTGGTATTCACTGTTGATCATTGAGAAAGCCATAAGCAGTCTCAAGTATTTGAAGAAGCCACAACCATAGCCATCGATAGAAGAGCCAAGTAGTTCAGTTCGCTATTTGCTAGTGTTGAGGCCAAGTAGAAGAGTGGTCCGACCATGCTCATAGAATGCTCGTGAAGGTGTGGAAATCGAGAGAGAAAAGAAGAATGTTCACGTGGTGCGTGTTGTATGTTTCTCCACCTTCACCTATCTCAGATAAACCATGGAAAGGTTTTATGTGTGGTCGTCAAACAATAGATGGTTTAAGAATTTCATATCACATCGAGAAGCGATAACAAAAACTGTGGGTTACCTGATCATTTGGTGACCATTGAGCGTCGACAATATCGTCTGATTCAAAAAAAAGAAGGGATTTTATTTTTTAAAGTTAACAACTCTGGAGTTATGCTGGCCAACACTTGATAAATTTTGATAAAGGGACCTAATTCATTTTCTTTTTTTATTATGCAAGAAAGTTGTCTATTGACAATATTTTTTTTAAAGGGGTGTTTTTTTTTGTTTAAAAAAAAACAAAGGGGATCTTTTATAATTGAAGGTTTTTGAATTGGGACAATTTTTTAAAATTGAATCTTCAGATCTGGGATAGATCTAGTTTGCTGGAGGTCGTTTTGTGTCAAGATGAACAATCAGATGGTAGAGGCCTATCTGAACAAGAGAAATAAGATCGACATTTCCAATTACTCCAATTGGAAATTTAAGTTGCAGACCCTGTTGGAGGGGCAAAATGCATGGACGATCACAAACAGTGATGAGTTGAAGCTGACCCTAGCTACAGGTGGAAAAACAAAAACAATCCAAGACTGGGAAAAGAGGGAGAACAAGGAAAAGGTGCTTCTCAAGTTGTCTGCGAAGGATTGCGTTATTCCTCACATTCGAGATTGTAAAGCTGCAACAGACATCTGGAAAACTCTCAAAGACTTGTAGGAGATCAAGAACACAAGTCGCCTACTATTTCTAAAGAGCAAGATTCTCTCCATTAAAATGGAGGAGAATGAATCAGTAGTAGCATTCATCTATCGTTTCAAGGAGCTTAAGACTAAGCTAAGAAACATTGGCGAAATAGTATTTACCATGAATGGTATGAATGATGACTATTAGATGTTCATCACTAGGTTGAATGCGAGAGGAAAAGTCCCCAAGTTTGAAGAATTGACGGGGATCCTAATGCAAGAGGAGGAAAGGCAGATGACCCTGAAACGCTAGAGCTTATATATTTCCCTTATGGCAAAGAAGAAGCCCTTTAGAGGAAATACTAATGCAACATACAAAAGTGGAGGAACCCCACAAAGAAAGCCATCTCCATCTCAAGGTATGTCTCCAAACAGAAGTGATTCAAGACCAAAATGTTTTTATTGTGGTAAATTTGGTCATATGGCTAAACATTGTCGGAAGAAGAAGTTTGATGAAGGTCAACAGAGACATAAGAAGCATGCAGGACATCTGGCTGATGTAGATAAAAATTTGAATATCAGATTGTTTGTATCCGATTCTGTGTTGTCAATTAAGGAGGATGAATCAGAAATCTGGTTCGTGGACTCAAGAGCTTCCTCCCATATGATAGGTAAGAGGCAATGGTTTAAATTTTTTAGAGAATCCAACACTGGTACGAAGGTCTACCTTGGAGACGATACAGGGTATGAAATCAAGGGATATGGTGATGTCCCTGTCATAATACTTAATGGAAACAATAGGCATATTCATGATGTTATGTATATACCCGATATTAAAAAGAACTTGATTTATGTATCTAGAATAACATATCAGGATATTATGGTAGAGTTGTTTAAATCTCATTGTGTAATTAAAGACATGATGGATCAGATGAAGTCCATTGCAGTAGGTGTACATGTAGGAGGATTGTATAAAATGGATGTCAGAAGTGCGTACATCAAGCATTGGCATCATCAACCATGTCTATACAGAATCTATGGCATCAGATATTTGGGCATATAAACTTCAGTGACCTACTACTTCTTCAGAAAAAAGGTGTGGTGAATGGTCTTCCTATTTTGAAGAGCATGCATGTTGACTGTGAAGCATGTGTTTTTGGTAAATTACATATATATGAATTTCCTTCTATTGTTGATAGAAAGAAGAGGGATATACTTGAACTTGTACACATTGATCTATGTGGGCCAATGAAGACAAGGTTGTTAGGAGGGGCTTACTATTTTCTTATTTTGTTGATGAATGTACAAGGTTCACTTGGGTGTATTTCCTCAGACAGAAAATTCATGCTTTTGAATACTTCAAGCAATTCAAAAGTATGATTGAGAAGCAAACAGGAAAGTTCATTAAAATTCTTCGCTCAGACCAAGGTGGAGAATTCAGAAGGGTGACTTCATCAAACACTGCAAAGAACACGAAATACAATAGCAGTTCACAACACCTTACACTCCTCAGCAAAACGGGGTTATGGAAAGGAAAAATAGAACCCTCGTGGAGTGTGCCCACAGTATGTCGAAATGTAAGAATCTAACCAATGGTTTTTGGGCAGAAGCTGTAAACACTGCAATGTATCTTAAGAATATGGGTCCTACTAAGTGTTTGGATTACAAAAATCATTTCAAAGCATTGTTTGGCTTCAATCTTGCAATAAGTCATCTTAGAGTCTTTTGATGTAAGGCTTTTTCTCATGTCTCGAAAGAAGATAGGAAGAAGTTAGATTCAAAAACCATTAATTGTACTTTTTTTGGATACTGCAGTGAGTTTAAGGCTTATAAGATTTTTAATCCTTGGACTCACAAGGTGTTTGCAAGCATAGATGTGGTATTTCATGAACAAGTAGATGATGGGAACCCTGTTTGTAGTGATGAAGAATGACATGTGCCTTTACTATCAGAAGAAGGTGATGAAACAGGGGCCAATGAACAACAACCACAACAACAGGAGAAAGAAGAAGTGGTTGATCAAATCAGGTTTGGAACTAGTTCGCAGAGGGGAGATCAGAACATGTTTGAAGCCAGTCCACCACTTAGAGGATCAAGTAGGCATATACAATTTCCAGCCAGATACGGGGATCATGTGCTCATTAGTGGTACGTTGAACATTGCTAAACCTTCTAATTTTAATGAAGCTAGTCAAAGTAATGAATGGAGGGAAGCAATGTAGGAGGAGTATGAATCTATCATTAAAAATAATACTTTGGATTTAGTTCAGCTTCTTGAAGGCAAAAAACCCATAGGGTGCAGATGGCTATAAAAATTAAAGTTTAAAGCAGATGGATCTATAGATAAATATAAAGCTAGGTTGGTCGCAAAGGGGTATGCCAAAAAAGAAGGTATAGATTACGAGGAAACCTTCGCCTTTGTAGCTAAATTAAAAACAATTAGAATGATTATTGCATTAGCTACTAAACCCCACTAGAAAATACACCAACTAGATGTAATTTCTACTTTCTTAAATGGAGATCTGAAAGAGGAAGTATATCTAATTCAACTAGAGGAATTTTTCAAGAAAGGGGACAACCATTTAGTCTGCAAATTAAAGAAGGATTTATATGGACTAAAACAGGTTACCAGATCCTGGTATGACAAAATAGATTCATTCTTTACTAAGCATGGGTATATCAGGAGCAAAAATGATCCTAACTTGTATACTATGTATGATGATGTGGGGAAAATTGTATTGATTTATTTGTATGTAGATGATCTGATTATGACAAGAAATGCATACAAAATCATTGAAGAAATCAAGCAACAGTTATCATAGATGTTCGAAATGAAAGACCTTAGATAACTTCATTGCTGTTTGGGCTTAGAAGTCTGGAGAGATTTAGGCCAGATTTTCTTGTCCCAAGGTAAATATGTCAAGGGTTTTTTGAACAAATTTAAAATGGATCAGTGTAAGGATGCATTTGTACCACTACAACAGAACAACAAATTAAAGGTTAATGATGGTTCGAAAGAGGAAAACACAACATTGTACATAAAGTTGGTTGGGAGTCTCATTTATTTGACTACAACTAGGCCTGATCTGTCTTATGCAGTCAGTGTATTGAGCCAATATGTGTCTCAGCCTCATGTGAACCATTGGGTTGCAACAAAAGGAGTGCTAAGGTATCTACAAGGAACCTTAGATTTTGGCATTTTATATTTTGATTCATTTGATGTTATAACTGCAGGATCTACAGACTTTGATTGGATAGGAAACTTGGATGATCAAATATCCATTACAGGATATGCCTTCAACATTGGATCTGGGGTCATTTAATGGTGTGGTAAAAAGCAACATACTGTAGCCTTATCCTCGGCAGAAGTAGAATATCAAGCCATGTGTTCAGCAGTATGTGAAGCAATTTGGTTATAAAGACTTCTCCAAGATGTAGGGGAAGAACAAACATAAGCCATAGTTATCAAATGTGATAATGAAATTCTATCAAACTTGCTTATAATCTGGTGTTCCATAAAAACACCAAGAACATAGATACGCAATTTCATTTTGTTAGGGAAAAGGTGCAAGCAAAGGAAATATGTGTTGAATACCGTAATTCATGTGATAATGCAATTGATATATTTACTATGCCTCTTGGTAGAATCAAGTCTCTCATCTAAAGAGAGAAATGAATTTATTCATCCATTAAAGGAATATAAAGATATCTTTGCTTGGAATTATCAAGATCTGAAAACGTATGATGCCTCCATCCTTCAACACATCATCCCAATGGTACCAAGGATTAAACCCATTCAACAAAAACTTAGGAAGATACATCCAAATTTGGAAACTCAGATTAAAAGTGAGTCAAATAAAATTTTAAAAGCTAAAATCATCTTTTTAGTGAGACATTCCAAATGGGTTTCCAATCTTGTTCCGGTTAGAAAGAAGGATGGTGATATTCGCATTTGTATTGATTTCAGGAATTTAAATAAGACATGTCAAAAGGACAATTTTCCCCTCCCATCAATGGAACAAGTTCTACAATCAGTTGCTTGTTCTGAACTAATGTCTTTTCTAGATGGATTTTCAGGATACAATCACATCCTTGTTCATCCAGAAGACCGATTAAAAACTACGTCCAGAACGAAGTGGGGAACATATGCATATTAGAAAATGCCTTTTGGATTAATGAATGCAGGAGCTATGTTCCAGAGAGTGATGGACATTGCTTTCAAAGGGTTGATTAATAAAACTGTTGTGGTATATTTTGTTGATATTACCATATATTCAAAGAAGAGAAATAATCATTTGCATGATTTAAAGCATATTTTTGAAAGCTACAAAAGGTATGGAATTTCTCTAAAACCCCAAGAAATCATTTTTTTCTCTCAGCGAAGGTAAAATCCTTGGTTTTATTGTATCCAGACATGGAATTTGTGTTGCTCCAGAAAGAATTAAAACAATTTCAGAAATTCCATTACCACATACTAAAAAATTAATGCAGTCTTTTGTTGGCCAAATCAATTTTGTGAAGAGATTTGTCCCTGAATTTTCTCAAATTGTCTGAAGATTAGAAACAATCATAAAAAAAGATTTAGTTTTTAAACGGGGTGATAATGAAAGAGAAGCATTTAAGGCAATAAAACAAGCTGTAATTGATGCCTCTTCTCTATCAACCCCCAATTTTTCTGATCAATTTATTTTATATACTTTTTCCTATACTTTTGCCTCTGAGTTATCATATGTAGCAATCTTAACATAACCAAATAAAAAGAAAGTTGAAGCTCCTATTGATTTTTTCAACTCAATTTTTCTAGGAGTCAAATTAAATTATTCAGGAGTAGGAAAAGAAATATTTGCAGTTTACAAAGCTATAAAATATTTTAGACCTTTTCTTATAAAAACTCATGTTAAAGTTATTGTTCCTTTCTCAGCAGTCAAGCAATTTCTTATTCAAAAAGAGTTAGGAGAAAAGAGAGCTAATTGGGTCACTGCATTGAAATAATATGATTTAGAAAACAAACCCGCAAAAATTGTAAAAGGTCAAGGTTTTTGAGGGTAGTCACAGGAATGAATAATACATCAATAGATCAAGTAACTTGTAATATTGAACAAATTATAGAGGTAATCCCTGTTATTACTTAGTCTCAATATGATGACTTAATATTTTACTTGAAAAATGGTTATTCTCCACTTGAACTAGAAGTTAAGAAAAAGAGAGCATTGATATTGAAAGCTAATCAATATCAACTCATCAACAATGTGTTATTTAGGAAACATTATGATTCTGTGTTATTAATATGTTTGGAAAAAATTGAAGCAGAAAAGGTCATATAGGAATTGCATGATGGACCAACAGGTGGACATTATATTGGAGATACAATAGCTCACAAAATTATGCATGTTGGATATTACCATCCATCTTTATTCAAAGATACCAACATGTATTTAAGAATATGCAAAATTTGTCAAACTCCTTCAGGAAGACAAAGGAAACCTTCCATTCTCTTGCAACCAGTCAACATCGAACAACCTTTTGAGCAATGGTGATTGGACATAATAGAGGAGATCGTTCCTCATTCTTCCAAAAAACATAGGAATATTTTGACTCCAACAGATTATTTTACAAAATGGGTAGAGGCAATACCTTTGAAGCTAGCCAATTCTGAGAGCATCATTGAATTCATTGATCAATTTATTATTACCAGGTTTGGTATCCCTCGTGCTCTTATTTTTGACAATGCTTATTATTTTTCTGGAAATGCAATGGCTGAATTTTCTTTAAAATATGATTTAAACTTAAGTATTCTGCCAATTATTACCCTCGGGGAAATGTCTTAGCATAATCCACTAATAAAAATCTTATAAGGATCATCAAACGAATAATCGACCAAAATCAAAAGAACTGGCACAAAGCTTTAATATTTTCTTTATGGGTTGATAGAATAACCAAGAAAACATCAATATGTACTTTTCCTTTTCATTTGGTATATGGGAAAGAAGCTATCCTACCTCCAAATCTAGCCCTCCCCTCATCAACCCTAGTTTTATTTATCAAAAAACAACCTTCTTTTTCCTTACAATTACGAATGTATCAAATCCTAAAGCTGGAAGAAGAAAGAAATAAAGCTAAGCTAGTCCATGCTCACCATCAACAATTGGTCAAAGCTTCATTTGATGTCAATTTAGTCAAAGATAAAATTTTTGAAATTAGAGACTTAGTTTTAAAATGGGATAAAGTGCATGAGGACAAAGGAAAACATACAAAATTTCAAAAACTCTGGTTTGGTCCCTTTCAGATTTTTGAGAAGATAGGTCTATCAACTTTCATTTTGCAAGATTTACAAGGGAAGAAGGAAATTATTCCTGTTAATGGATTCATACTCAAAAAATATTTTACTTGAAAGAACATGAGTTCTTTTGTGCAATATGTAAATATTTTTTATACATCATTTCCTTTTGTTACTAAAATTATTGCACTTTAGAAAAACACATTGGAAGTTTCTCTTTATTTTTGAATTGTTAAACTTATTTAGGGAACAATTTAGAAATTAAAAATTTAATTTGGAATCCAAGTATTGAATCCATTGTTGGGTTGTGTTATATTCTTTCCACGACTAGCCAACATAGCTAACTGGGGGGTTAGAGGGGGGCGGGTAGCCCCCCTTTACGGGTTGCCTCAAGAATTTTTTTTTGGACCCTATATTAGGTTGAGTAGACTTACCTATGGTTTTGTGCATAGTTTTCGCACATGGTTTTGGACGCGAAGGTTTTCGGTCCGTGGTTTTGGACGCGATGGTTTTCAGTCCATGGTATTGGATGCTTCGAAATGTATAAATATGTATTGTAACATTGAAAGGAAAATAATGAAAAATCAAGCTGGTAGTCCTGGTTTTGGGATCTAGGGGAAAATATCTGTGTGTATGTGTTTTATTTGTTATGCTCTTGCTATTGTTTATTTCTGTGTTTTAGAATTCGTATGCAGCTAATTTCTGTATAGGGTTAAAACCTACATTTGGTATCAGAGTTGTTTTGGCTTCAAGGGGACGCCTTTGTTGCTGAGGGGTTTTACTTGGGCCTGTGATAGACCCTATTCAGTGGGAGATTTGCAAGATTGATTCTGGTGGTGAAAGAAGATGGCAAGTAGTGGAAAGATAGAGATCGAGAAATTTAATGATTAGAGTTTTGATTTATGGAAACTCAATATGGAGGATCCGTTGGTGGATAAAGATCACTAGACTGTGGTAGATCTGGGCACTAAACAAATAGAGTGTCCAATGAAGAATGGAAGAATTTGGATCGGAAGGCAAAGAGCACAATATGATTGTGTGTCTCAGATTCAGTATTGCTGAATGTATTAGGGGAAGCTACGACTAGGGTTTTGTGGGACAAGTTAGGGACTTTGTACCAATCTAAGTCTTTGGTAAATAAACTATTCCTACAGAAAGAGCTATATAACCTGAGGATGAAAGATGGAGACTCGGTGATAGAGCATATGAATGCACTTAATATTGTGGTAAGTCACTTTTTATATGTTGATATTAAAATTTTAGATGAAGATAAGTGCATCAATTTGTTGTGTACTCTACCATATTCATGGGATAGTCTCGTAATTGCAATAGGTAGCAATGTAATTGCCTTGTAGTTTGATGAAATAGTCTCATCCTTGCTGATAGAGGAGATGAGACAAAAAAATATGGAGAGCTAGAATGGTGATGCCTTGTCTGCACGAGGGTGATCCGAGAACAACAACAAAAATAAGTCATTGAGTGGGAGATCTAAATCTCCAAGAAAACCTATAAAGGTGGTTTGCTGGAAATGCAGAAAGGAAGGGCACTACAAAAGGGACTATAAATATAAAGCTCTTGACAAAGGAGAGGGATCTGATGATGCTCCTTCTGCAGAGGCCAAAACCACCTCAGATGAAGGTGGGGATGTGTACTTGGCTTCTTCAAGAACACATGTAGATCATGAGGTATGGTTGATTGACTCAGGTGCATTCTTTCACTTCACTTCCCATAGAGAGTGGTTCTGCGAGTATGAGAAATACGATGGTGGTGATGTCTTCTTAGGGGATGA
>APFE030240262.1:69383-93052 GCA_000404065.3 Pinus taeda | reverse complement strand
AAAGGTGATGGGAGAGTTTTAAATGCAACAGATATATCAAATATGCCTCTTTACGTGAAGTAATTCTTTACAAAAGCATGCGTCTTCATTTCATTTAATAACTGACAACTAATTCATTTACTATCATTAAAAACGCATGATCTTGAGTCAGATTATGGTAAGTGGCTTTTCTTTGACTGGCGTGCCCGAAGGATTCGTGATTAAGTGAATTATGATTTGCTTACGTAAAATCGCAGATCGCGCCATCGCAAATCGCAAGATCGCATATTGCACCATCGCAGATTGCACCATCGCAGCGATCGCAACATCGCAGGTCGCAGAAGTTTGATGTTTACCAAATCTTGCCAGTTCATTTATGTGATATGCGATCTTGCGATCGGTGTTATCGCAGATTGGTAAATCTTGAAGTTTTTCCTTATGAGTATTACTTCATTGCGATGCGATGTTAGGCTTAACACGAGGGTCTTGCGCATACTGATATTATAGAGGAATGGAGGCATTTCCTATATTTTTTGCAACGCAGTTTTAAAGATATTTCCCTTATCGTAGACTTAGGTTAAAAATATTCAAAATACCTTTCTAAGCTTACGATGGTAACCTTATTTTGAAGAAAGGAAAAACTTGCTTTTTTTCTTTAAAAATTTAACTAAGGGTCCCCATTCATTTAGTATTTTGGACAACACTTAAATGAACAAGGGGGGGGGGTGTTGCTGGCCACAACAGGAAGATCATCTGATCTTCCTCGAATTGAAGAATCACAGAAGGATATCGTGTTTGGTGAATGAGACATCAAAATGAAACAGGTAGAAATTGCCATTATTAGAGCCAGAAATCTTACCACAAATTTCACGAATACATTACAGATACCTTATTGCAAGCCAATTTGATTCAGGAGTGCCAAAAGGACACCTTGCTAGATGCCAAAGATTTAAAACAATATTGGTAGGAAACATCTAAAAATAATTTTCAAGACATTCATAGTTTATCACAAGCAAACCTTGAAAGTTATTCCCATTTTCTAGTGAAGCCTCATAGTCAGTGGCTCATGCTGAGGTGTCTTCGAATGCAACATTACAGTTTCTTCCAGCGCTTAGTGATGTAGTGTTTGTGGGAGAAATGTGCATGCAACTGGTACATCCCCCCCAACTGAGGTCACTCATAGAAATATACAATCTCAAAGAGCAGATGAAGGATCAATATGGAGCACAGTCATGAGTTCTTGTTGCAACAAATCACTAATTTAGCTGTCCTTTATCTTAACTTAGTTTGTTGAAGCGTTTTTGAAGACTTTTGTTTTAAGTTGACTATTTTTGTAATATTAATAGGTTATTTAAACCCCTTTCATGCATTTAGAAAGGGGTCTAGAATTTTGAGAAGACAAATTTGAACTTGCACTATTGTTTGATCCAAAGTTATCTAATTAAGAAGTTGAGCCTGAAATCTATCTTTTTCATAAGCAAGCACTAATGCATTTGGTACTATTATCTTTATGACATCGTTATGTATTATTGAATTAGATAGTGAATCTCTTATGGGTTATTTCGTTATATAAATTCTTTGAAAACAATAAGTCATTATCACTATTGTTGTGCATGATTGAATGGTTTGTGATTATGTATGAGATAATGAGATATTTTTATGTGTTTGAGTTCTAACTAACTAAATTAATTAACTATTTAATTAATTTAGCTTATCATATATGCTTTCTTTTCATTAAAGTATTGAATGATCTATATTATTATTTACTTTGTGAAATCTTTCTTTGAATCACATACAAAGATGTACTACACCAGGAAATAAGTAGAATACATTTATTTAGTAATTTTACCATTAGCTATAAAATAATTTCATCAGTTTTCATTTTGTTACTATATTAAATCTCCTTAAAATGGGAAACTAGTCCCTTTATACCAAGTTAGACCCACCAATTTCAACATAAATGGATTTTCTTTAAGCTCCCGATTGGGTGGTGTTCCCCGATGTTGAGGCAGTCAACTTCTAGCCTTCAACAAGGTGTTAGGTCCCTATAATACTACTGTATTCCCCTTATTTCTATTTTTAGTGTAGCCCTATTGTTATTATTGTTCCCATGTATCCCCCATGTTGTTATTGTTGTGCCCCATAGAAGCCCACTATTTTTAGTGTTGTGCCCTTACATTATTATTGTTATGTAAGTTATGATTATATTGTGACCCCTTAGAGTCCTCTATATACTAATGAGGTATTATAGTTTGTATCATCAAAGGATTGTTTATTTATGTAATGTAAAGGAGGTTTCACCCTTGAAGAGGCTAATTTTTTAGTTGTTGATCTATATTTTCTTCTATTTTGTGCATTGGTTGCATAACATAAGGTAGTAGAGCCTTGGATTGTAGGGTTTCACTTCTTCAAATAGGCCATCTTGGAATTTTAGTTATAAAGTTTTTTTACAAGTCTTCATAAGTTGAAATTTCGACTACATGGAGAAGAAATATTGGTGAAATTTGTGTACAAATTTCAGATCTTGGTTCACTATATTTTCGGAGATATGATCCGAGGAAGTTAGGGTTTTTGTAGGATACAAAATTCAATCTTAATTAGGTGACCTAGGGAAAATCGTCATAACTTTCTCTTTGAGAATCATATTTGAATTTCGTAAGAATTGGATGAAATGAAATGGACATAGTTTTTTTGTATAACTTTTAGGACCAAACGTTTAAAAAATGACACGTGGAATTCCGTACAAGTTCACTCTATTGAACTAGTATATAATCAGGTCATCGTGGGAGATTGGGCATAACTCTTTCTTGAAGAATCCAATCTCATTCTGACTTGTGGGGTTTGAAATAAGACTCAAAGGGATACTAAATAATTAAATTTCAGACCTTAGAGATCCAAAATTACAGAGATACAATAGTTTCAATATCAAGCTCCTAAAAATCCAGGAAAATGTGTGTATTATTTAATTTTGCGTAAATTTTGTTTCAAAAATCAGCTTGGAGTTATTTAAAGGGAATATTGAAGAATAGATATCAATATTTGGTTCTAAAATTCCTCTCGAAAAAAATATTTATACACCCATTAAGCCCTCAGAAATCTCTAATATGATGCATGAAGTGGAAGAATTGCAACATGATATATCAAAATTATGGGACCAAGCGCAACAAATTTCACTCTCACAAAGAGAAACCAAAGATGACATGGATGGCTTAAAAGGGGACATGGATGGTATAAAATGAAACATAAAGGTTATTAAATTAGACATGGATGCGATGAATGTCAAGTTGGAAGGGTTGACAAAGTTGTTGCAAGGAAGGCTTCCCGGTGGTGATAAGATAATCCATGGAAATCATGATAAGGACAAAAGGAATATTAATTATGATTTTAGAGACTTGAATTTGGGGTTTAAGAACCACCACATTCCAAATATAAATATGAGGAATTATGATGGCAAGGATCCAGTAACATGGATACTATAGATGGAGAAATATTTTGATCTACATGATGTAAAACCCTCACAAAAGGTACATATTGCACCTTTATATTTAGAGCCAAATTAGTTTGTATGGTATAGATAGATTTGTTCTCATAAACCACTTGTCACTTGGTCAATTTTTATAGAGGAAATTCTATCACATTATGAAGATACACATATCAACACCTTCTTTATCCAATTGATAAATCTCAAACAAAAGGTTTCAATGGCGAAGCACATTGAAGACTTCCGAAAATTGAGGGTAACCGACATTCCAAAGGAGCATAGGATTGACGTCTTCATAGGGAATTTAAAAGATAACATCCAACATGAGGTTCACCTTTGGGAACCCGAGTCATTGGAGAATAAATTTAGGGTGGAAAGAAAAGTTGTAAGCAAAATTATGGCAACAAGGAAGTCTACTGCTCACAACTATAAATATGGAAGTATTGTTGCTCCTAGTCTTCCACAACCTACAAGGTTGACGCCACAACAATTGGAGGAAAAAATAGCAAAAGGGCTTTGTTATAGTTGTGATAGAAAATACACTAAAGGTCATAAGTGTGTTGAGAAGAAATTATTCTACATATATTGTGAAGAGGAGGAAGAAAATGAACATGAAACAACAAAAGAGGAGGATATACACCATGAACCAACCCCAGAGAAAGAAGAACTGAATTTGACCATATATTGTAATGGATTGGAAGGACTTACCACTCCTCAAAATCTCAAGAAAGAAGGATATATCAAGAATGAAAAGGTAATAGTTCTGATTGATTTAGGTAGTACCCATAATTTTCTTCATTGTAAGATAACCAAGGAATTGAATTGCTTCCTATATCCAACACCAGAGTGTCAAGTGATGGTTGCAAAAGGAGGAACTATAAATTTCTCTGGAAAGTTCCATAATATCAAGCTAACCATGGGGGAATATGTATTGAATAGTCTAATGTTTTCCATTCCAATGGGTGGTGCTGATGTTGTACTAGGAGTATAATGGTTACAATCTTTGGGGATGATAGATTTTAATTTTCAAGATTTTTTCTTGAATTTGTAATAGGAAGGAAAGGAAGTTTAATTAAGGGGTATCGCAGGAAAACCAGGAAATATAAATAGATCTAATGGAATGACAAAGATTTTGAAGAAAGAACAATGGGGCGTAATTGCACAATTATGCTCACTAAAGGTTCAAACATCGAAATCATCTATTTCTCCAGATCTCCAAAAAGACTTGGACAATGATTTCATGGTATTTGAGACTCCCAAAGACGTCCCACCTATTCGTGTTCAATATCCTACTATTTATTTTATTTCAGGAAGTGTTCCTCCAAATATTAGACCTTACAAATATCCCTATGCCCAAAATATTGAAATTGAACGTATGGTGGAAAAAATTCTAGAGGCTGGTATAATTCAACTGAGTCAAAGCTATTTCTCTGCTCTAGTAGTATTGGTACATAATAAGGATGGATCATGGTGTATGTGTCCAGATTATAGGGAGCACAACAAGCTCACTATTAAAGATAAATTTACCATTCCTGTCATTCATGAATTGTTGCAAGAATTACATAGATCCATTTAGTTCAACAAGTTGGATCTTTGTTCAGGATATCATGAAATTAGAATGAATACTGAAGACATTCCAAAAACAACATTTAAAACTCATGAGGGTCATTATGAAATTTTGGTCATGCCTTTTGGCCTTACTAATTCCACTTTTCAAGGTTTGATGAATTGCATTTTCCCTTCCTTAGAAAACTTGTGTTAGTATTTTTTTGATGATATACTAATCTACAACAACTCTTGGAAATATCATGTTCAACATGTTGACAAGGTGCTCAAACTATTGGAGGAGAAACAATTTTATGAAAAAACCTCCAAATGTTTCTTTGGAGAACAAGAGGTGAATATTTGGGTCATATTGTATCTCATGAGGGTGTTAAGGTAGACCCTAACAAAACTAAATCTATTAAGGAATGGAAAATCCCCACAACAATAAAGCATATTCGAGGATTTCTCGGGTTGACAGTGTATTATTGCAAGTTTGTTAAGAGTTATGGGAGAATAGCAACACCTATAACAACATTACTAAAAAAATATGCATTTTCTTGGACTCCAAAAGAAACTAAGGTCTTTGAACATCTTAAAGAGCCAATGTGCCAAGCACTAGTCTTAGCTACACCAGAATTCACATAAACTTTTATTGTGGAATGTGATGCCTCAGGAAATGGAATTGGTGATATTTTAATGAAAGAAGGAAGATCCATTTCTTTTGTAAGTCATCCAATTAAAGTAAAGTATCTACACAAACCTATTTATGAGAAGGAAATATTGGCAATACTACATACACTAAAGTAATGGAAACCTTACCTAATGGGAATACACTTCAAGGTTAAACATATCATGATAGTATTAAATACATTTTGGAACTAATATTATCTTCTAAAGAGAAGAAAAAATGGGACACAAAGATGTTGGGTTATGGATTTGAAATCATCTACAAAAAGGGAAGAAAAATGTTGTTGCAGATGCACTCTCAAGAAAGGATGAGGACGTGGAATCATTGCTTTGTGACATTTGTATTATCCAACCTGATTGTATAACTGAAGTAAGGGATGAATGGAATAATGAGGAAGAGGTGTGGACACTCATTCGGTACATTTAGCTGGAAACATGTTTCATTATGGTAAAAAGATCACTTATATATCTGTAATATTTCCCAACTCAAGCAAAAGATTCTTTTGGAATTGCACATCTTTGCTTTAGGAGGGCACTCAAGATTTTTAAAAAATTACCACAAGATCAAGGAATATTTTTTGTGATGGCCTTACATCTGATATTCATAAGTTTATGGTAGAATTTTTGGTTTTCCAACAAAGTAAAGTTGAGACAATTAAGACCCTGGGTCTGTTACAACCTTTAGCCATTCCAAGTCAGCATTGGGAGGAGGTCCCAATGGATTTTATCATAGTTTTACCCAAGTTTGAAGGAAAGAGTGTCATAATGGTGGTAATTGATAGACTTACCAAGTATGCCCACCTTTGTGCATTATCTCATCCTTTTAAAGCTAGAAAATTTTCTACTGCATTTATGCAAATAATTCAAAAGCTACATGGAAACCCAAAGATTATTGTAGGTGACAAAGATCCCATTTTCACTGGAACATTTTGGATGGAATTATTTTGTTGTCTTGGTACTCAATTAATTCATAGCTCATATTATCATCCTCAATCTGACGGGAAAACTAAGATAGTGAACAAATGTCTGGAAGGATATCTTCGTTTCTTTGTATCTGACAAACAAATACAATGGTTCAAGTGGTTACCTCTAGTTGAATGGTGGTATAACACTTCCTTCCATATTGTAGAAAAAATGACTCCATTTATGGCACTTCATGGATATCATCCACCATCCATCACATCATGTTTAAAGGAAAATTCTAAGGTTCAAGTACTGGAATATAACATCGAGCATCAACAACACATTCTCTATCTCTTAAAGGATAACCTCACTCTGACGCAAAATCAAATGAAAAAGCATGCATATCAGCACCACAATGAAATAATTTTTGATGTAGGCGACTTGACATTTTTACGGCTACAACTATACAAATAAATGTCCCTCAAGCAAGCTAAGAAGGATAATAAGTTATCACCAAAGTAATATGGTCCTTACAAGGTGTTGCAAAATATTGGTACTATGGCATACAAATGGAGTTGTATGCATCTTCCCAAGTACACCCAGTTTTCCATGTTTCATGCTTAAAGAAGGTTATCAGTGACAATATCCCAGTTCAAACAGTGTTTTTAGAACTTGACAAAGAAGAAAAATCATATTTGAGCTTGAAGCAGTCATGGAAACAAGAACCCAACAACTATGGAATTGATTAATTTCCGAGTATCTCATTAAGTGGAATAATTTACCCATTAAATTCCACATAGGAGGATGAGAATTTTATATAGAAGCATCAAAACTACGTAAGCATTGAGGACAACTCGGATCATCTTCATAATGAATATTGAACAAGTACTTTCGACACTATATTAATTTTAAGAATGGGTTCCAAACATTTTGGTGAAGAGATGATCTAGACGCTATCATACTGACAAGGTTTCAACGAAAACACCTCAGTCTCATATCCGTGAAACTGTTTCAATGTTACCTCAAACCAAATAATCTCAGTGATAAACCTCCGTATGAAAGTTCGGTGCTTATACAAAGCGCTCAATATCAAAATATCTCCAGAGATAGGTGAAGTAGTATATTTGTCTTCAACCTCAAAATGAAAGGGTCCCTCCACAGTGATAAAGATCTCAAACTTGGTTCCATTAAAGTAATATGATATCATAAAGAAGAATAATAGAAATAACTAGTTTGAATAAATCATGTTTTATCATTACAAGGAGCTCAGATAGGGTAAAAGATAAATAAATGATCTCTATGCTTCCACAGTTCGGTGTCATGCTCTCACAATTTTATATTATGCTTCCACATTCAATATTATTCTCCCTCAGTTCGGTGTTACTTAAATTCAATATTATCACAATGAAGAAAACTTGGCCATCACATAAAGAATCCAAAGTCTATGGAAAACAAAATTGATAGTAAGGAACTAGCTTGAAAAGGATTTAAGTACAAGGAACCAGGTTAGTATTATTACTACAAGTTTTCAAATTAGAGGTATGAAATCACAAACTATGTATGTTATTCTAATATTAAATAATTCTAGGATAAATATTGTAATCCCTAGATAAAAAACATCCTTATCTTCTAGGGTTTACATTTCTACGATGTCAAATAAAAGGTCCCATTGATGTTTGAAAGATTCTTTCGTCCATGCTTATGTCAAAGATCTAACTTAAGAAATTAAATTATATCCTTGGTATCACATGTTGTGCTTGTAAGTATTTACTACAGGTATAAAAGATGATGGACTAACACTTTAAGGAATCCTTATCAAGTTTTCTAAAGAAATATCTCCAGGTATGTCTTAAACTATACTCCTTACAAGATTCTCTTAAAGGTATAATCATCCTATTTTTGAAACTTGCATTACATTACTAACATCATTATGTCTAGCTATCTTGAGTCATAGAGATTCTTGTTTAGGGAGATTCATCTCTCAATAAATCTACCCCTCTCTACATTCTTAATTGATTTTATAGAACCCTAGATAGGTTCTATGGAAAACCCTAACCTAAGGGTATGCTAATGTCAATGTTCGAAACCCTAAAACTGCTTAGGGTTATTGGGAAATGCTATTTGAAGTTTTTGTTGATGATGTCATGTTTGGTATTTCAATATGATCATGAAAAACTGACTTGTTAGGGTTGAATGATGTTTTTCTGAGATCCTGAACCTTTAAAGTTTTGGTATTATCGGGTTTTCTTTTCTATGTTATGAAACCCTAGATTCTTAGGGTTTGGTTGATAAGAAAAACCCTTGTTATTTATTTAGAGATCCTAGAAATGAAACCCTAGGTATATATATATATATATATAATATATATATATATATATATATATATCTGTGTGTGTGTTGTCCATTGGATAGAATATACCGTAGCTTGGTCTAGGTCAACTATATGTCTAAGGTATTAATGATGTCTAACATATGATGTGCTTATGATATGCTAATGAATTCCTAGATATATGTGTTGAATTTTTAATGGTCATGAGTTCTATGGTTTGGAAACAAGACCTAGTCAAAGTTTGGTGATTCTAGGATGATGATATTTGGAAATATAGGGTTTTACAGCTAAACCTTAGTTGTAGTTAAATTCTCTGGTATGTATGACAATCTAGAATCTATAAATTTATATAGTGATTGCTGAGAATTTGTAAATGGAAATCTAGGGTTTACATCAAACTCTAGTATATGCTAGTCATGATGTCGATTAAGCTGTGATTGGTTTTGATTGTTGAAGCTCATGTATGAATTCTAGGATATGTATGACATCTTAATGAAGAGACTAACTTATGAATTCTAAAAGTTGTTAGATTCATTGATTTGATTTTCTTCTAGGGAACTTATCATTGAAAGAATATTGAAACCCTAGATATGATGAGCTTAATATCTTGATGAGCTATGGATGCGATTTAGGGTTTGTAACAAAACTTGGGAAAGGAGTTGAAGTATTGAAGTATAATCTCTTGCTAATTATGTTTGTAAATGCTTCCATTATTATAATATTTGAATGTGGCTAGATTCATGCTTATATAGTTGGTTGTACTTGCTATCTAAGTGTTGCAGGTACACAATATTCAAGATGGTGAAGCTGTTTGTTGATATGATAATAATGACTTGAATAGTGATCAATATGATGAGATTCTGATGAAGAAAAGAAGAAACTGATTTCTTTGAGTTAAGAGGGAGCCTAGATTGAATAAACATCCCTGAGTTAAGAGGGAGCCTAGATAAAGAAAATTTCCTTGGTGAGAGGGAGATAAGCATAGTTTTGATTGGATAATCAAGGATATGTTGATGCACGTGAAGTAGGAAAGGAAATTGTATGATTAAGGAATATTTTGTCAAAGATATGGTTTATAGTCCTACTATGACAAGTTGAGAAGCAACATCAAGCTGTCAAGAAAACCTCAGAGGTTTGTATTTGATTATGTACATGCGAAAGTATATTATTGATTGGGGTTGTGTTTGTACAAGTGAATCTCTCGAAATATTTTGATAGTATGGTGGTTGCCAATCAGTTAGATTGGGAGAGATTTTTTGTCTTTGATCTACTGGATCAAGGAGAGTTTAGGATTTTTGAGTGAAGCATTTCTTGGGAGGACATCTGGCCAACACTTTATGTTGATGTCTAGGTCTTGAAGTTGGAATGGTGGCATTGGTCATTGAGCTCTGACATGCTCCTAGATTTTTGGGTTGATGATTAGCAAGTAAGCCTGATGGTACCTAGAGTGGCTAACAGCTTGAGTCCATCTTAGTCCCACTCGGATATATTTCCTTGGTCAGGAATATAGTCTATGGCATTGCGGTGCCTAAATTGTTGAGAGACCAATGGATAGATTTCCCTGGTTAGGAATTGATTCCATGGCATTGAGGTGCCTAAACCTCTTCATAACTGATGTGTTGAGATATTCCATATGACTCTTTGATTATGTGAATACCTCCCTAGTTAAAAGGGAGTATTGGAAAATGTAACTAGGTTCGATATTCATTATTGTACTTGAAGTCAAAATGTAATTTATTTGTCAAAAGAAAGTGAAAATAACTTTATTATTACATTGAATTGACTTATTAAAGCATGAGTTTCATGCTTGGGTCAATTATAGGTCAAGAATCCATTGTAGGCTTTAGGTTATTGTTAAATTCATTGTTTGACTCTTCCATCAAGTCATCCTCTTCAGCAAAGTCATTTACTCATCAAAGTCTTCAAGACAATCTCTTCAAAGTCAACCTCAAAAGAATTATTATCAAAAGAACACATGTCAGATCAATTCAAATACACATCTCTTCATTGTACATGGAAAATCATTTAGGACAGACGAACCACTATATATACCAGCCTAGGATCTCTACATTACACTAACTCAGAGCTCACAATTTCAGAGAGAAATTTCGGTGATCAAAAAAAGGAAGTTTGGGTGCATCTCAGAAGAAGGTTTATATTTTAGAGAAGAAAATTCAGTGCATGAACAAAGGACAATAAGCTCACATTTATACCTAAAGACAAGTTCGATTAACACATGAAGAAGGACTCATTGTAACAATAGTGAATGCTTTCTCTTTGGATAGTTTTAGTGGCTCCATAGTGAGTAGTTCAGATTACAAAGAAGGTGTCTTAGTATCACAGTAAGGAGACAAGAGAGGATGTTTCAAGAGCTCGGATTAGAAACAGGAATGAACTTAGTGCTACCACAATGATGATGACTCGATGCTACCATAGTGATGATGACTTGGTGCTCTCACAGTTACAAGGGTGACTTGATGGAGGATGTCTTGGGTCTAGATTGTAAGGGTCTTTGTCATCTCATCTTGAATCTAGTTAAGGAAGAATTTGTGATTTGATTTTCCCCTTGAGGGGGGTTTTTCCCTGGCAGCGTGCCTATATGTTGTGTTATTCGATTTGTTGCTTGGAATTAATATTGATGATAAGAAAAGATAATTAAGAGTTAATGCCATTAATAAGGGAAATCATCTAACTGCAAACTCCCTGGATTTCCCAACATCAAGAAGGCCTTATCATTTGTATTATTAAAGAATTGTTCATTTATATAATGTAAAGGAGGTTGCCCACTCGAAGAGGCTAATTTTTAAGTCGTCGATCTATCTTTTCTTATATTTTGTGAGTTGGTTGCATAACAATAGGGGGTGGGGAAGGGAGAGGATTTGCCTTAGAAGTGTCACAGAGATGAGAGGAGATGCCCAAAGAGCATCGATATTCAGGAGGATTCATAGAGCTAAACCCAAGAATAACAGTAAAAAGGCCAAGACTTAGCCATTTTTCCACTTTTGGAAGAGCTTGTCAATTGCTGGAGGATAGGACCATTTGTTGACAAAATCACATAATAGAGTCTTAGCTCAGAAATACCGTATTCCATAAATTCATTTTTAATAGCACCAAAGACCAGGGTTCGCCAAGTGACAATGGAAAAAATTTCTTTTCGTTTCCTAGATTTGTAAAGTGTTGAAAGAGGTGCCTGGAGGTGGTTTAGCCTTGAGGTCTAGAAAAACCAGAATCCCAAAACCCGTTAAGTTATTTTAATTAAGCGTTGAGGACTAGAGGACTAGGGATCGTCAAGTGTCGATGAAGAAAATACTTTCCATTCCCTAGATCCGTTAAGTGAAGGGGCTATGGGGTCTGCAAAGAAGAAAGTGCATGGAGAGGATTTCCTTATTTAAAAGTTATGTGGGCCAGCCCAGAAGGCCAGAAGCCCGTAACTATTTCTAATTGAATTTTAAAAAGAGTCGGGGTCAATTTCTTTGTAATCCTTCCATCGTATTTGAGTTTCCTGCTACGAATTTTAATAGGGATTTGATCCCATGAGGCTGAAGGAAGCACCAATTTAAAGGAACCAACTCCAAAGGGGCTTATTTAAGAAAATATTTGTTTAGATTTGCATCACTTTGAATACAAAAAACTCAACAATTTAATTCCCTATTGTAAAGATTCAAGACATGGAAAATTAACACATTCCAAATAACATGCTCATGCTAATTTATAGGAGTCTATGGAAATAGAAAAAAAAATGTGTTTTTTGATTATGAAACTCAATATAGATCTTCCATGCTCAATAAGATTTATTGTTGTCTTGAAAGAATTGATAACTAGCAATTATTAATGTATTCCATGCAATGCACAAGAGGCTCAAGGATAAAAGATTCCAAATATAAAGTGATTGATTGTTTTATGGAAAGAAGTGAAAACCAACAATTATCAATGTATTTCATAAAATGAAAAGAAGATCAAGGATTAAACATTCCAAATATAAAGCTTTAGTAGTATAATAACAAGGAATGTAGTAATGGTCACTCTAGGGATGGAATATTGAAATTATTAAAAAATGAATAAATATCTTGTAAGTCAACAACATATAAGTCTATTACAATAGATACAAAACATATCTAAAATGAATCAATATAATTATCTATCCATTTATTCATAAAAAATCATCCATAATTTAGTCATCCATCACAAATAGCCATGAAATCAACAAAAATTACATGACTTATTTACAACTATAAGATAAAATCATAATTGCGAGGATATCCTTGGATGGGGTACTAGGGATGCAAGCACACATAAATTAAGGGTAGTTCATGCCTCAATGTCTCAAAGAATTCCACCTAACATGTAGCCCGAGGATATATCTCGCATATCCACTACATATTTGACACATGCATTAACATTTTTTATCATGTGGTAGGTATATAGTTATTTTTATGAGCATTGTCTAGGTGTGATGGAGGATCATACATTCAGGGGAGAATTTGTGCTTCCAAATGGAATTGTAGAGTGTTGGATTTTTTTTTTTCATTATGGAGGAACTTGTTGTGCATTTATTTGACATTGATTTGATGCAGGGAAGTATATTATTGCTACTACCACATATTGCAGGATGGTGTGCTTGCATGACATAGTTGGTACAATGATAGTGTTCATGTATGACTAATAATTCTGATAAAACAAAAGTCATGATAATTAAATTCAAAAATATCAACTATGATCATTTCATTTATGACAATCAATCCTTGGAGGAAGTTCCTTCATACAAATATCTTGGAATTGATATCCATCATAAGCTCAATTTGAATCATGACATTGCATAAAGGATAAATAGAGTTTTGAAAGCTTACCATAGGATTGAAAACAATTGTAGGTTAGAAAGTATTTGGATTTGGGATAAAAAAGGCTCCTCTTTGAGACTCTCGTCACTCTTGTTATTCTATATAGATGTGACATTTGTTAATTTTCTAGTGTTATGTGTTTAGCGAAATCACTTATTCCAAATATATTTTTTTTATCAAGTAAGAGTAGGACCTTCTATTTATGTAGTCAATAATACATAATTTACAAGAAGCCGCGCCAGCTCTGTGAGACTTCATCAGGCAGTTGGGTAAGTAAATTTCTGAACCACGCACCCAAAACCATGAGAAGCCCGAATAAGAAAATCGAAGAGTTACCTCCAGACACTCTGGACAAATGCAAGTAGTAGACCCTCTGGTCGTACTGTCAAGCAACAAAAGAAACCCTAAATACCTTGGAAGACAGTTCCACAGGGTCGGGGCCCATAACAATGCCACAAGTGACCCGTTGAGGGTCCACAAGACTGCCAACAAAGACCAGCTAGAAACAACAGTAAGCTTGTAGAGCCGCAGACCGTACAATCCGACCTGCCAACTTCAACGTACATGCTTTAGAATAGAACCACTGCAAACCCACACATAAATTTGTCTTATGGACTAGATGAAAACTTTAGGTCAGCTCTCTAAACTCTTGCGGGTCTGAAACACCAAACCAACATGCATGATCAAACCTACACTATTGATCACCCGACGTGGATCCAACGGTCTACACAGATATCGGGTGGACAAGTAGTGCGAGGGATAACCACCTGATGAAAGCGGTATTCTCTCACCTTTCGCTGTTACGTGTCACATGAAGAGTGGAATCGGGGCCTTCCTCAGAAAAACTAGATACCACTTGGACCCTGCCTGATAAACCACTTGTGGTTTTAGAATCGAACGCCTCACGGAATAACTTGCGTGCCCTTTCGCCAAGCGATGGCCTTTAATCAAGAATATCAGAAAGTTCTTGTGCCTTCCTCCCAGATTCTCTGCCAAAACCCAAACACCATCAAAATTTCCACAGAAAGTTTTGTTCAATGGATGATCAAACTTGTGGTACTTGCAGAGTCGATTCTCTCACCACATATCCGATGGAATATTGAGCTTTTTATTGCGGCCAATACCCAAAAAGGGAAGACAGTTTAGGGTTCCCTGTCCTCCCACCTATCTCCTGAACCAATTTGATCCTTCATGTGAAACCATAGCTCCATATCTTTTTCTGCTTGACAGACACAATCCTCCAACAGTTTGCCTGGTGGTAACAAATCCCAAGCATACCGAGAATCTCGATCCCTATTGGTGACTCCTTCGTTTTCCAAACGGTCTGCTAACATGTTAGCTTTCCTTTTCACATGGAAAAAGCTAAATTTTTTTAAGGTTTGCAGGTGGGAGTGGATACGGTGAAAGACCTGCAAAAGCCTCCAATGCTTCGATACTTTATCTGGAGAAGTGCCATTACATATTTTCTTGGCTTCTCTAATAATCAATTTCGAGTCTGCTTCAATGATAACATTATGCAAATTTGAATCCAATGAGATTTCCAAGCATTGCTCTAGTGCCATGAGCTCAGCCATGTTATTAGTGGCCTTACCCAAGTGGCCATGGAAGATCTTCTTTATTTGACCCTGTTCATCTCTTATACCACCCCCAAAGCCAGCTAACCTTGGATTTCCCTTAGATTCTCCATATATATTGAACTTTAGGAAACCATAAGGAGGAGGCTGCCAAATGTCACTATTTGCATTTATTTGTCTTATTCCCTTGATTATGCCCTGTGGGATTATGGACTGAAGACCCAAGTGAAGTATAATTCTCACCTCTTGGGGCAAAGGAGGATCCTTAGGAAGTGTCCTCAATAGGCTTCTTACTGTGTCTTTGAGCTGCCTTAAAATTTGGTCAATAATGTGTTGTTTCTTGCTTGCTTTTTTTTTGAAGATTCGACTGTTGCGCTCTTTCCAAACATTCCAGATAACAAATCCTGGAACCAGAATCTAGGCTTTATTAATAATTTCATTCCCTGAGAAGTTGCTCCTCCAACTCTTCAAAGTATTGGATATGCTGAGACTTTCCCTATCCGATTGTCTAAAGATTGAGGCTACCCAGTCCCACACATTGGATGTGAAAGGACAGAGGTTGAGAAGGTGATCCATCGTCTCCTCTTGTGAGCCACAGAGGTAACATTTGGAAGGGCCAATAAAGCATTTTTTTAGGAGATTCTCCCAATTTAAGATTTTCCTTTGATGCAATAGCCAGATGAGTAAATTTATTTTCATCCAGTGGAGGCTCTACCATAGTTTCTTCTAGACTTGATCAAGATTCATATAGTTAAATTTTGTTACTTCCTGTTTAGCTTCTTTGAGGTTAAAGTTACCTTCTGTGTTCTTTCCCCATCTTAATTGGTCAGGTGAGGAGGATACTAGAATCCTTCTATGCTCTAGCTCCTGGGTGAGAGCTTTTTCCTGGGCCTTCTGAGGACTCTCATCACTGTGGCCTAGATCCTTCCAATTCCTCCATTTTCCATTATTCCTTTCTTAGTCCCATAAGTCTTTGACCATAAGAAGACATTTTTTGTATGTTTCACTCTTGAGAGCTGCTAATTCATCCTTATATAGATTGGGTTCCTGTTGCTAGTTATCCTCGCAAAATTGTGCTAGTTTATGTGCTCGAATTTCCCATAAGCTATGTTTTTGAACAATACTTTTATTTTCCCAGGCAAGGTTCCAAACATGGGAGCCCCTGATTTTCCCTGAAATTCTAATGTGATCCTTCTCCTACCAATACTTGGCATATTTTTGTTTCCAAAGCTTAGCCCAGGGAGTTGTCGACTCCTTAATCTATCTCCACCAATGTTTGGCTCCCGAAACTCTACTGAGGGTTTCAGGGTCATGCAGCCCCAAGCCACCATGGATTTTGGGCTTGCATATCTTATTCCAGGCAACCAAAGCCCATTTATTTTTCTCTTCTCCTCTACCCCACAGAAAATCCCTTTGAATGCTCCTGATCTGTTGCTTAATACCTTTAGGAGCAGGAAGAGTAGAGAACATGAAAATGGGAATTGCCTGCAAGACCGCCTGTGTGAGCACAAGGCGCCCTAACAAATTTAGTGACCTGCATGTCCATTTTCTGACCTTGTCCTGAAGTTTTTTTATTATTGGATCCCACACTTTCTTGCTTAGAGGTTTATCAGTAAGTGGTATGCCTAGATACTTGGAAGGTAGTTTCTCCCTTTAAAACCCAAGAATTCTAGTAATATTTCTCTGAATAACAATGTTAGTGTTAAAGAAAAAAACTTTTGATTTGTTGAGGCTTACCTCTATGCCTGTCGCCATAGAAAATTTATTTAAGATGTGTTTGATCTCTCTGGCTTCCTTGACTGTGGGTATTCCTTGCAACATAGTATCATCCACAAATTGTTGATGAGTGTTTACCGCTCCATCCAAGGTGAGTTTGATACCCTAGATTCGTCCTTCAACATTTTCCATTTTGATCGCTCTGCCTAGCCCTTCCATCATGAGAATGAAGAGGAAAGGTGAGAGTGGATCTCCCTATCTGAGACCTCTGGAGGATGTGCAGGTTCTTGATGGAGCTCCATTAAGCAGTATGGAAAAACTGGTCATGGTTACAAGTGCCATAACCCATCTTATCCAATTTTGGTCGAAGCCATAGGCTCTTAGAACTGCTCTTATATAAGACTAGCTTAGCTTGTCATAGGCTTTTTCTAGGTCCAACTGAATGATCATACCGGCTTATTTGTTGCTTTTGAGAGAGTGTACCATCTCATGAGCTTGGATGATGTTGTTGAGAATTTGTCTTCCTTCCACATAGCCTGTTTTCTCCTCTGATATGAGAGATGGTAGAAAGGGCTTGAGTCTATTGGTTATCACTTTGGAAATAATTTTGTACACCACATTACATAAGACGATGGGTTTGAAGCCATACAAAGTCATGGCATTTTCCTCTTTTGGGATCAAAGCTATGAACGAAGAATTAAGAGCCTTCAAAACCTTTTTGGATTTTCTTGAGTCTTCCACCACCTCAAGGATATTCTGTTTGACTATTTCCCAACAGGCTTTGAAGAAGTCTACATTGAATCCATTAGGGCCTGGGGCTTTTCCATTTTTCATTTCATTAATCACTCCACTAACCTCCTCTTCCGACATTGTCCTATTAAGATTGTGGTTATCTAATCTAGTGACCAGCTGAGGGATATACTCAGTGAAATGGTCAATGAACCTGGATCTATCCCCTAGAGGTTCCTTTGCTATACTGAGGAAGTGTTGTACAAGGACCAATTCCATATCATTGTGAGAGACAAGCTCTATCCCTTGAGAATCTTTTAGCTTTGTGATTTTGTTGTGTGCCCTGTGAGCCATGGTGGATTTGTGAAAGAACTTTGTATTCCTTTCTCCCTCTCTAATCCATTGTATCCTTGATTTCTGTCTCCAGAAAGTTTCCTCTTGCAGGCATCACTCTTCCCATACTTCCAGCGAAGAGTCAATTAGCTTTTGTTACTCCTCGGTAAAGCCATCTGTGATGTTGATCTGATTGATCTCCTAGAGCTTCTTCTTAGCTTCTCTTTTGGCTTTGAAGATATCAACAAATTCCTTTTAGTTCCAATATTTAAGTTTGGATTTGATGTGCTTGAGTTTCTGTTGGAGTATGAACATTTTAGTGCCTTCTATGTTCAAATCCTCTCTCCACCATTTGTCAATATTATTGGTGAATTTAGGGTGAGAGAGCCAGGCATTTTCAAACTTGAAAGGTTTGTTTCTTGGTGTGCCCATAAAAGTGGCTTCTATCTATACAGGCCAGTGATCTGATCCTCTAAAGGGCAGAATAAAAGCTGACATTGCAGGGCCTGTGAGAAGGAGGTCCTCTAAATTAATAAATCTATAAAGTTTGGAGGAAACTTGAGAAGCCTCTCCCCTCTTGTTGTTCCAGGCGAAGGTTCCATTTATTGTTTCAGTGTCCACTAGCCCGATGTTCGTTATGAAGTTCTGGAAGGCCATGGAGTCTCTTCCTCGCCATCTAATACCACCTTTTTTCTCTGAGAGAGCTCTTATCATATTGAAATCTCCTGCAATGATCCAGGGCACATTGGGGTGTCTTGCTCTTAGATCCTCAAGGGAGATGACAAGCTTGAGTTTGTCTGCTAGCTTTTGAGGTCCATAAACATTTGTGATCATGTATATTTCCTTATCTCCTACAGGTTGACATACCAAACAATGAAGCATCCAGGATTCCAAATTTCTATGGATCCCACAGAATGAGAATTCCCCCCGCCGAGTTGCTTGCTTTAACCTCTAGATACTCATAATTGATTAGCCACTTATTATGAATTTCTCTAATCTTATCCGTCAAACATTTTGTCTCTTGAATAAAAACCATATCTAGTTTTTCTTCTTTAATTCTATTACTGAGATTGCTTTTTTTCCTTCTATTTCCTATGTGTCTAATATTCCAGGTTGTGAGATTCATTAAGAAAGGTTAGTAAAGGAATCACTGGTAAGATCTTTCATCTTACCTGAGTTAATTAGTAGTTTTCCACATTCGTTTAGCAGCTCATTCTGTCTTTTTCTTCCTCTTTTCCTACCTGATTTATTTGGAGGAAGTTCCTATACATTCTCCATCATTTTGACCCCACTGTGCTCCTGGCTTTCGTGATTTATTTTGACTCCAGTTCCCTTCGATTATGATCTCCATAGAAAGAGCTGTTGCACCTTATCATAATCCCCTTTTGGCAAGGAGTCCACTCCTGTGATCATCCCTTGTTCCAGAAATTTTTCTAGATCTAGATTTTCCTTATCTAGAATCTCCTATAGTTCATGGTCCTCCATTCTTGCTTCACTTGGAGTCATCTCATGGTCCCTACTTATCTCCATACAACTTGGTAGATCATCCTTTTGTTGGTTGTTTACTGTGATATCCTCCATGTCAGCTTCCTTTTCCTTCTAATTGATTATGTTCTCCATATCCTGGACTATTTCCTTGTTCCCCTCTTCTTCCTCTAGGATTTTGAAACGATTGTGTCTTGAATGTCTATCCTCATTCATCTTCTTTTATGGACGTTTACCACCTTTCCCTTTGCTCCCAACCTTGGTGAAACCCTTGTGATTTTTATCCTCAGTAGTTTTCGCATTTCCTTCCATATTGTTTGTTGGGCAGTCTCTGAATAAATGCCCATGTTCATGGCATTTGCGGCACCTAAATGGCATGTGCTCATAGTCCACAGTCTGCACCCATTCTTCAGCATACAGTTCTAAAATTATCGCTTCCGGAAGGGCTCTAGATAAGTCCATTTCCACACATATTCGGGCGAAGGAGGTATATTTTCCTTTCAGAGTCGCCTCTGAGATCTTTAGAAAATGCCCCAACTTGTTGCCTATTGTTTTTAGAGATTCTGGTAGCCAATAATCCAAAGGAAAGGAGTATAGTCTAATCCATACCAGTATCGATGTGAATGTTTCATGTTCCGGGACAAAGTTCATCATCCATGGCCACATAAAGAGCCCTGCAACATCATAGAAATAAGGTCCTCCCTCGAACAATCTATCTTTATCCTCTAGACTTGTGAAAACCACTGTGAAGAAGCCCTTAGAACCTAGATGTAGGTGTATTTCCCCTTTTGGCATCCAATGGCTCCTTATCCAGACGTGTAATGCCCTCTCCATCGGTCATAATCCCATAAATTTGCATATGATCACATGTTCCATCATATGATCCCTATGTGCTTGCAACGCTGGATCGCTTAATATAACTCGGGGAATAATGCTTGACTTGGGTTTGCAGACCACAGTTGTCCTTATGGAATGAGGTTTTCCATTGCTACCTCCATTATCCTTCTCCCTATTTGTTTCCGGTTGATCCCCTTCGTGTTCCTAAAGTCCGTTTCTTCCCAATGTTCCTTTGCCTCTTGCCTCTAATATCTTCTCCAGAGGTTTTTAAAAATGTTGCTTTCCCATGTCCTTACTTATGTCTATAACTATTTGACTGTAGGAGGGAGCAGCACTCCCCCTTGCGCATCCCTCCATGGTACCCAAGGTCAAAACCCTAGTGGCAACTTCAACCCTAGCTCAAGTTGCAGAGCCGCCAGCCTAAAACCTCTTATTCCAATTCTTCTTCAATTAGAAACTACTTTTCAAATTAATTCAATCTTCCAATGACAGTAAGAAATTGTAGATAGAACAATAATTTAAATGCAATAGAAGAAAACCAAGAACAAGAACAAGAGAGACACAATATTTGGTCAAAAACCAAGGAAAAACCCCACAAAGGGGAAAACCCTTTAAAAATTCTTCTCCTATTAGATTGTCATTAAATGTTCAATAGAGATACAATGTTTCAATTCATCAATAAAGAGTCAAAGTCAAATATTTTACATATCCAACAATTAACTAACCAATGTCCATGAGATGATTCCAAAAGTCAAACCTTTTCAGAAAGTCAAATCTACAATTCTGGTCAAAGTCAAAGTCAACATCAACAACAACAACCTTGATTAGTCAATGGTCAATGGTGAAAATGCCTCCAAAATATTTGGTCAAAGCAACATCAAATACGACCTTCAAAAATTTGTCAATCTTGGTCAAAACAGTCAAAATTCCATCCTCACAAATTTGGTCAAAGTCAACCTTTAACCTGTGGAAACCCTAGCTACAAGTATGCATTCAACGTTGGTCAAACAACCCATAAATTTTGGTTAAACTGTCTTTAACCTCGGCCTTCCAAAATCAAAATTTTCCAAATCAAACCAATTCAAAACATCAAGTCAAATTTGTTCAACGATTGGTCAAATTGTCCCAATCAGAAAGTCAATGCAGAAAAACAAAATTTGCTTCCTTCCCTTTGCACATGTGAGCTCAAAACTCTAATTGTAGACCTATATGAACCAATCAAGAGAAGAGAGAGAAGATATGATGTGTGATGATGATGCTCCAAAGTGATGTGACATGAGGTCTACTTATATGAGTCTTAGGAAGTCGAATTAGCTTGCATAGACCAACATGTACTTTTGTGGACATGTGGGTTTCACCTTAAAATTATTATTTTCCTTGACCAAATTAAATTCTTCCAAGGGCTAGGAGTTATCTTTCTTGATGAGGAAGGTTTTCCAATGGAGGGAATTTCTCCCCGAGCTTCCAAATTAACACTCCCTCTCAGCTAAGGAGAAATTTATGACCTCATCATAAATCTCATCTCAAAAATCTCACCATCATCATGACTGAACCAAGTCATATCTCGTCTCTGCTAATCTTTGTTCATATTTTGAACACTCTCAAATCTAAAGAAGAAGAATCATCATAAGGTAGCTCAATCTACCACCCTATATTCAAGGACAATGGACAATATACCACTTACCGTGAGAGGTAAGGATCACAATCTATCCTATTGTTCATTAATTTTCCTAACTTGACGCTCAAGATTCAGTGGTAGAACACATGCATCCCATTACATGAGTAGGATACCACTTACCATAAATGGTAAGGATCACAGTCTATCTCAAGTCTCCTCATCCATTGGCCAGATTAGTGGCAATTTGAACAAGCCCAAGTTCTGGTAGAATTCCAACTGGAGTAAAATCTTTCATGTACAATGAGTGACAATGGGTAGTATATGAATTTCCATGGAAGGAAAGGGTCATTGTCTATCATATTGTCTAAAATAGGCATGATACGACTTACCATTGAAGGTGAGGATCACAAAATATCCTATTTTCCAGATTTCCCTCAACCCTAGGAGCTCTCCAATTCAATTCCTCTCCCTATGAGCTCAAATAGGGGGGAAGAGCAGAGCTTAGTGTCCTCGATCAACTGAGACCCTTATCCTGGAGGGTCACATCCATTAGTCCAAGCTTCTTTCTAAATACCAAGAACTTCCCTTTCGACAAAGCCTTGGTGAGTATGTCTGCTATCTGCTCGTTAGTCGAAATATGATGGAGTCTTCTGAAGCCTCTCTACACCATGTATCAAATATAGTGATACCTGATATCAATATGCCTGGAATTGTCATGAAACATGAGATTTTGTGCCAATCAGATCCCACCCTTGATGTTACAATATATCACTGCTGTATCCAGAACTTGCTTAAACAACTCTACAAAGAGCTTCTTCAACCATACTGCTTCACAACTAGCCATGCTAGCATCAATACACTTTGCATCGAACGTGCTTAAAGATATGAAATTTTGCTTCCTTCTCATCCAAGATATCATGGAAGAACCTAAACTAAAGCTGTTAGAAAATTATATATTATAGAGCAATGGAACACAGAGAATATAGCAGAAATATAAACACAAAAAATGCATAAAACCAGAGAGACATAGATATACGTGGTTCACCTAGTTTGGGCTACGTCCACCCGAAACAGCCAGTCCTTCCTTTCTATTATCTAGCAAAACGAAGAGACACAACCTACAGTGGATCCGCTGTAATATCCTCTGTTTTCTCTCACAGTCTCACCTCTCTGTTTCTCGCTTGGAGATTACACATCTATTACACAACCTCAAAAAATACAATGCCCTCATACATAGAGAGGGGTTGCCTTCTAGGGAAAAAAACCTTAAACTAAACATAAGTTCTACTGTCAGATCATCCGCCTAATGAATGGCCCAGATTGACTAGAAATTTCTATACTTTTACAAGGCAATTTTACATCTATTTTTAACTTCGTGGGCATTGCCCCTGAAACCCCTGTCGGGGGACCGATGGCCCTCAAACCCCCCAGCTGGGGGGGATCGGCCCCCCCAAACCCCTGCAGGAAGGACAAGTCCCCCCTGCACTCTCCCGTGTGGAGGGGTGTACAAACTTCCTGGGGTATACATCTAGCTGAAACAAAGACCTCTAAATAATCATGCTCCACACCCAACAATCTCCCACTTGGAGAATGATTGTAGCAACTCCACTGCTGC
>APFE030240262.1:0-67430 GCA_000404065.3 Pinus taeda | reverse complement strand
GGTAGATCTTCTAACACCACTTTCAGGTGTTTGGGGTGCCTGTTGCTGTTGTGGTGGTTGTTGCTATTGTGGTTGTTGATTATTATATTTTCAGGCACCTTTAATTTGTCAATGATTTCATCAAAAACTGCGTATTCCTTGTTTTCTTTTTCCTATTTCTTTTCCTACAACTGATTCTTATACAAGACCATTTCATTGAATATTACATCTCCGATCCTAATGATTTTGTGATTTTCATAATCATATAAGCGATAACCAAAATCATTAACACCATATCCAATAAAGGTACATTTCTTTGACTTTGCCTCAAGCTTTGTTCTATTTTCTTTATCAATATGGACAAAGGCCTCACAACCAAAATGCTTTAAAAAAGAGTAGTTTACCTTTTTACCTATCCATGCTTCCTCTAGAACACCACCATATAAGGAACTTGAAGGCCCTCTATTTATTAGATAAACAACAGTATCTACAACATCTACCCAAAATTGTAAAGGGAATCTTGCATTCAATCTCATGCACCTTGCACGCCCCATGATTGTTCTGTTCATCCTTTCTGACACACCATTTTCTTGTGGTGTTCTTGGAACTGTCTTCTCTCTACGAATTTCATGCTCTGAACAATACCTATCAAACTCTTTGTTGCAATATTAACCTCCATTATCTTATCTGAGACACTTCAATTTCTTTCCTGTCTCAATCTCAACCAAATATTTCCATTTCTTGAAAGTATCAAATACATCAGATTTATTCTTAATACAATAAATCCAAGTTTTTCTAGTTGCATCATCAATAAAAGTAACGTAATAACGAGAGCCACTGAGAGATGATACCTGAGCAGGTCCCCATACATTTGTATGCACAAGCTCTAATTTTTCGCTCTTGTTTTCTTTCCCAACTCTGAGAAATCTGACTCTCTTCTGTTTTCCATAAATGCAATTCTCATAGCATTCCAAATCAACATTCTTCAAACTCAGAAACAAATTCCTTAAGTGAAGGATCTTCATCCCCTTTTCACTCATGTGTCCGAGCCTATGATGCCATAATGTTGCATCTGCTCCTTTGAAAGTTAAAGCATTAACAAAGCTAGAAATTCCATTGCATAAATACAATGTACAAACCTTTTTGCCTTTTGCTATTACCAGGGCTCCTTTGGTGACCTTCCAAGCTTTATCTATGAAAGTTGCCACACAACCTTCACCGCCTAACTGCCCTATTGAAATTAGATTTTTCTTCAAATCTGGATCATGCCTTAGCTCCTTTAGTAGCCATTGGTTTCCATTCTACTGTTTTACAAGAACCTTACCCATTCCAACAATTTTACAGGGTTTATCATCACCCAAACGGACTTGTCCAAAATATCCTTGAACATAGTCATGAAAATATTTCTTATCAGGTGTGGCATGAATGAGGCCCCTGAATCTACCACCCAGGAATCAGTAATATTTTCAAAAGAAAGAATCAAAGCATCTTGTAACACCTCACCTGTCACATTTGCTTCATGATTGTTTTCTTGTTGTGGATCTCCTTCTTTTCCCTTCCGAGATCTACAGTCTTTCTTTAGGTGTCCTTTCTTTCCGCATTTCTAGCACACTATCCCCGATCTGGACTTAGACCTGCCTTTCCTTGATTTACTTTGATATCTTGAGCTCTTTCCTCTTTCCATTTTTCTTCCCCTAGACTCTGCACTCAAAGCATTACGCGATGTCTCACCGGAGCTTTTCCATTGCATTTCCTAACTAAGGATAGCACCTACAACATCATCAAACTTTAAAGTACTAGATCCAGAAACAAAGTTACTAATGGCCATTACTAAACCATTCCAACTTTCTGGCAATGAGCACAAGAATAACAGAGCTCTAACTTCATCATCAAAGTTTACACCTACAGAACATAACTGACTTGTAACACTATTAAAATCATTTAAATGGTCTGCAATAGATCCACCTTCCGACATCTTCATATTAAATAACTGTTTCATAAGAAATGCCTTGTTTGAGGCTCAGGGTTTTTCATATAGTTTCTCCAACACCTTAATCAAACCCTCTGTCGTTGTTTCCTTCGAAATGTTGAAGGCGGCCGACACTGCGAGACACAACCGTATTGTTCCAAGTGCCTTCTTATTGAGAAGATTCCATTATTCATTTTTCATACCCATCGGTATCTTTGTTTATCCACCCAATGGTAGGTACACATCTTTCTGATACAGATAATCTTCCATCTGCATCTTCCACAGCGAGAAGTTTTGGCCGTTAAATTTCTCGACCCTAAATTTACCATCTTCTGCCATTTCTCCCACTCGAACCAGGAACCCTTCTTTCCTGCGAGTTTATCAGCCAAATAGACCTTCGACTCTAATATCAGTTGTTATAAAATTATATATTATATAGCAATGGAACACATATAATATAACAGAAATATAAACACAGAAAATGCATAAAACCAGAGAGACACAGATATACGTGGTTCACCCAGTTTGGGCTACGTCCACCTCGAACAACCAGTCCTTCCTTTCTATTATCTAGTAAGATGAAGAGACAACCTACAACAGATCTGCTATAATATCCTCTGTTTTCTCTCACAGTCTCACCTCTCCGTTTCTCGCTCGGAGAATACACATCTATTACACATCCTCAAAAAATACAATGCCCTCATACACAGAGAGGGGTTGCCTTCTAGGGCAAAAGACCCTAAAGTAAACATAAGTTCTACCGTCAAATCATTCGCCTAATGAATCGCCCAGATTGACTAGAAATTACTATACTTTTACAAGGCAATTTTACATTTGTTTTTAGCTTCCGGGGCGCTGCCCCCGAAACCCCTGCCAGGGGACCGCTGGCCCCTAGACCCCCCAGCCAGGGGGGATTGGCCCACACCCCCCTGTGTGGAGGGGTATACAAACTTCCTGGGGTATACATCTGGCTGAAACAAAGACCTCTAAATAATCATGCTCCACACCCAAGAAAAGCAACACGCTGATGTGCTTTTTGTGTCAATAACATTTCGAACGTAGTCAACGTCAGTGTACCCATGAAGTTTCACATATCTGGTAGTATATATTAGACCAAGATTAATCATCCCATGCAAATATCTCATCACATGCTTGGCAGAAACCTAGTGTGCATGAAGAGGCTTAGTCATTAATTGACTCAAAGTGTTAACTAGAAAACATATGTTCAGATGAGTGTTCACAAGGAACATCAATGCCCCAACCAACTATCAATACTTAGAGGGATTCTCCAAGTCAGGTACTACAACATCTCCACATAACTTATTCAATTTCATCTCCATTGGTGTGGCCATAGACTTGCATTCTACCATTCCAAAGCTTTCCAAAAATTTCACAACATATTTTCCTTAAGAAATGAAAATAGCACTGGGCCTTTGCCACACCTCTAAGCCAAGGAAATAATGTGTCAATCCAAATTCTTTCATTTTGAACTCAAAGGAAAACTCCCTCTTGTACTTAAGCATCAAAGGCTCACTACTGATCAAGAATAAATCA
This sequence comes from Pinus taeda, assembly GCA_000404065.3. NCBI lineage: Eukaryota > Viridiplantae > Streptophyta > Pinopsida > Pinales > Pinaceae > Pinus > Pinus taeda. Next base: position 63,928 of record APFE030240262.1, on the reverse strand, counting down.
TCAACATATAAAACCAAATAAGGGGCATACCTTGAATGACTTTGAAGTAGAGGTTTGGGTTGGCAATTATTCTTGTAAATCCAAGCTTCACCAAGTAGATATCAATATAATCATACCAAGCTTTGGGGTCTTGCTTCAATCCATAGAGTTCCTTGTTTAGCTTTCGAACATGAGTCTTCCTATCACGCACTTCAAAGGCATGTGGTTGCTCAACATATACTTATTCCTATGGTATGCCATGAAGAAATGTAGTCTTCACATCCATCTAGTGAAGTGTCCATCCCCGACTAGTAGCAAGGGAAACCATAGATCTAATAGTGGCATAGAGGGAAACAAGTACAAAGATGTAATCATAATCTTCTCCTTCTTTCTCGGAGAAACCTCTAGCCACAAATCTCGTCTTATATTTCTCAATACTCCCATCAACTCCATCTTTGATCTTTTACAACCATTTAGAAGTCACAACAAACTTCCCTTTGCATTTTGGAACAACTTCCCACAAATCATTTTTCATAATAGATTCAAATTCTTTAGCCATAACATATTTCCAAATCTGTTCTTTCTCTGCTTCTTCAAAGGTTAGAGACTCAACCTATATGATGGTGCTCATAGCTACAAAATAACCTTGGTATCAACATGGCTTCTTTCTTTCTCTAAAGGTTCCTTACACAACGAAATCAATTTCAACATCCTGTAAAGTATCATGAAGCCAAAGTGGTCTCTTCCTGGCAGGCAGATCACATGGATTAGGATCCAAGGGGTCCATAGGTTAAATGTGATGATCAAAAACATATTTCTTAGGTTTAGGTAAAGAAGGAACTTCTAGTAGGTCCATGTCACAACCCTTCTTTTCAACAGGAGGAGGGGGAGTATCCCTTTCTTTTCCAAGGGCAACATCTTCATTGAAATTCACATCCCTACTAAACTTTATATTTCTTTGACTAGGAACATATATTCTGAAAGCTTTAGAATTATGACAATATCCAACAAACATACCTTTCTTCCCAGTGGCTTCCAACTTGTTCCTCTTGTCCTTCAGAACATGAAAGTACACAAGGCAACCAAAGATCCTCATATGTCCAACATCAGGCTTCAAACCTATGAACACTTTTTAAGGAGTCTTGTCACCTAAGTCTTTATGAGGAATATTGTTTCAAACATAGACTGTTGTATTAGTGGCTTCTCCCCAAAGGAACTTTAAAAACTTTTGATCATGCAACATGGCGGGAAACTTCCATGATAGTCCCATTCTTTCTTTCAACCACACCATTCTGCTTGGGATTATAAGGTACAAGGGTCTCCTTCTTGATTCCAACCTTATTACGAAAGTCAATGAACTCATTAGAAGTATATTCTCCACCATTATCAAACTTGAAGGCCTTGATCCTTTTCCTTGTTTGATTCTCTATCAGTGCCTTGAAATCCTAGAACATATCAAATGCTTTGTTCTTGTGCTTCAATTATAATATCCATTTCTTCCAGGATAAGTTATCCACAAATATTATGTTATATAGATAGCCACCTAGAGATTTTACTGGTATGGGACTACATAGATCATAATGTATGAGTTGTAGGATATCATTGGTCCTGATTTTGCTAGAAGGGAATGGTTCCCTCGACTTCTTTCCAATATCACATCCTGGACATACCCATTCATGCTTAGATTGAACTTAAAGCATTCCAAAAACCATCCTCCTTACTTTAGGTAGGGATTCATAGTGTAGATGAGCAAACCTTCGGTGCCATAGCTCACTTTGCTGATTGTTATCATATATCATAACTCGCAATGGTCTTCCATTGAATTTATAGAGTTTATCAATTCTATATCCCAAGGTGAATGCATCCCTCATATGATATTTCATAGGCCAAGTGAGGACCTTTCCTCTTATGAAGCAAACTCTCATCACTTTGCCTTCCAAGGCAGATATAGATACAAGGTTCTTCATTAATCCCAGTTCATACATAACATCATAAATATGTATGGTTTCCCCATAATCCAAATGAAATGTGACATAAACAAAACCCTTCATAATGATCTTCATATTAGTCTCCCTCTCAACCAGATGTGAGAGGGCTCATGATACCTAAAGAAATGTCTAGAGTCCCCACTATCTACCAACCAACTATCACATGAATCTAGCGGAGAAGAAATAGAAAGAGTAGAAATAAGAACATATTCAGATTGAGTAAAAATTGCATTATTTCCATACCTTAAGTTTCTTGATCTCTTTTGAGGATGACGGCCTTATTCACAATCATCAGTAGAATCCCTTCTTCTTCTGTCATCAACTCTTCTTCTATCATTAAAACTATTTTTGTTGAAGCCATGATTGTTGTTGTAGTTGGACCTTGGAGCATCTCTCTTTTCCCGAAAATCTCAAGCAATAATAGTGACCATGCTTGTGGAAATTGTAGCATTCAATTTTCATTAATATTCTATTGGAATCCTAGGAATCTTGAGATGATTTTCTAGAATTAGATGATCTTCCTCTTCCTTTCCTCCTCTTGTCCTATGCAACAAATGCTGAAGGATCTCCTTCTTCATGCTTTTGAATTATACAAATAGAAATAATCTTGGTTTCTTCTTGAGTACATTTTCTAACTAACTCATCAAATGTTGGAAACTTATCATTGTTGCTAATAGTTGTAATGAGTGTCTCCCATATTGGAGGAAGACCTTGAAGAGAAATGAGCACCAAGTATCTATCAGATATAGATTCTTCAACAATCAAAAATTGATATCTGAGTTGTGATAATCTCATGAAGTATGAATGCACAACTCTCCCTTATTCATATTTATGTCCTTCATTTGATTTTTCAAGGAAAGAATGTGATTCAAATTGTTTACCTCCTACATCCCAACCAACTTATTATAGATATCCTTGTGTAAAGACCAGGCTAAAACTATATACTTTTTTTTTTGTTTTTTTTTGTTTTTTTACACAACAATTACAACCAGAAAAGAAACACATTGAGATTTCAATTCATTCAACACACACATTGTTGATACTCATTTCAGGAACATAACACAACATTTACATACTTTTAATCTAAGATCAAGTAGTAACTAAATACATATGTACCGTTCACCAGAAGGTGAGACTCCCTTGCTCTGTTGTCGCTAGTATTCCCTTGTTGCTGGTCACTTCTGCGAGTGTATGATGACGCACTTGATCCGAAAATGAGACCCACCGGTTAACCTCTAAGCCTACTCCTTGGGTACTCTTCTTCCTCGCGGACCCCCGAGCTACAATGGGGTTGTACAATGGAGGAATGATCTAGCTGGTAGAGGAGAGCACCCTTAGCTCAAGAGTCCCCTCTCTAAAAATCCTCTACCTCACCCAACTCACTATAGCTTCGTAATCATTGCTCTGACATCATATCATCCATCCAACAATAGGGTTCCCAAAAGTCCCTCCCTTCTACCATGGCTTGCCCCTTCTTTTATAAGAGTCCTCATAGATGACACTTGGCATGTCATGCATAATTATAATATATATATATATATATATATATAATATATATATTATATATATATATATATATTTATATATATATATTATATATATATATATATATATATTTATATATATATAGTTTATTTAATAGCTTGATTATTCACCTACCCATTTGTCACTCTCTCATCAAGGGTCACCCAAAATTATTTACTTAACTTTTTATTTAAAACTAATATTTTCCTCACCTCACAAGATTCCTATTTCTTCTCCTAGTTGTTTCTTTATTACCCCTTTTATTCCTTAAATTGTGTTTATTACTTGGAGTCAATTAATGAGTAAAAAGTTTATCCCCAATCTACTTCCTAAATTAACTCAGGTTATCTCTTAGAGGGATATTCTTATGTTGGTTGATGCCACATGGAGCTTCTCTACATTTCTCAAAATTTAATTTATTTTTCTTATTTTAATTCACCTTCCTCTTTTCTTAATTAAGTTTAATTGGTTTAGGATTAATCTTTATCCTTACAATATGTTTGTCTTTACCCTTTTACCTAATTAAACCACCTAATCTACCTAGTATTTTCTAACATGGGAAGGGTAGAGTTTTTAAGGTACTCTATTTTATTTCTTCCTATGATTCTCCTTACTCCAAGTTTTGTTTTTTATTTAATTACCTTGGTTTCTAATCATCATTTACCCTTGATGTAACTTTACCTATTTTTCATTCCTTACTTATATTTATTTATTATTATTTGCTTTTAATGATTCCAAGGGTGCCAAGCTTGGTTGTGCCCTTCAAGAACTTCCCTAGAAGTTCCAAGGGTGCCACACCTAATAGTTTAATTGTGATGCCAAGGGTGCCAAGTTGGTCGCGCCCTTCAAGAATTTCCCCTGAAGTTCCAAGGGTGCCACACCACTTGCCCTTCAAGCATCCAGTGACTACGAGGGGAAAGTATAGTGCAACGTCATAGACTACTATCATCTCTTATGTTGCCTGCTATAGTGAGACTAATGGTGCCGGGGATCAAGGAATCCACCTTGATGCGCGCCCCCCAGTAAAATCCTCATGAGCGACCCAACTTTGGGACCAGACCTCATGGCATTATGATCTTCAAGGTGAAGGTGTTTCAACCCTTCCAGCCCAAGTCACGGTAGGAGTGCTAGTGGGTGAGATCAGGGACTCTGTCCCACCCCTCCCATGTAGTTCCATCCACCTGTACAACCCCATCACCCATATGTGGGTCATTCGTTCAAGCAACTAATTTGTGCCTGCAACCATTAACATATCATCATAATATAGTTAAACATATATGGCGGATTTCAAGATCGACTTAGACTTTAAAAGATAAAATAATATGAATTTTCATCAAACCAGGTGTCATCGACACGTCATATGCAAGTGCCTCTGATGGTTTCCTGCCATACTCAATAACCATCAGTAACAAGGTTTCTCAATGTTAGTCATTATCATAATAGCATCATTAACAATTCCTGGTCATTCACATCATTGTCCATTGTAAGTCTAAACTAAAAAAAGTACGTAACATAGGGGACACATCCCTCGTGGCTATCATCAATAATCATCAATGGAAACATACATATTCATTAAGCTATCAACATCTTAACATCATAGAAATATACCTATCCATCAAATTTATCATCATTATGCTTTTAGTAAAGCGCATACATATTCTTTACTATCCTCATCATAGATTCAAATAGAGACCAAACTTAACTATTTAATGTTGCAATCATCAGAATACTGATAGATAAGATACATAACCATTCATGTTATCATAATATCAATGGAAAACATTCATAAACATTGCAACCATGAATATCTCAATCGCTAATAATAGTGTCATGTGTCCGGATCCTCAACCTGAGGTCCTCAAAGAATAAAGTGTCTAAGATAATGTCATATTAAGGTCAGGAAACTAGAGTGGGCACTACATACTTTTGCACAGTGTTGCGCATACAACAGGGCATTGCTCACTTGTACATAGTGTTGTGCATAGGGCTGGAAACCATAAAAAGTATCCTAACAAGCATCCAAATCACTCATTTTGCTACATAGAGCCTCAAAAAACTAAGTCTACTCCTAAAGTTGTCCTCCCAAAACTCATTTCAAGATTTTTGAGTTTGTTTTCTATTAAAATTTACAAACCCTAGGTTTTCTAAAAACCCTCCCTGCTTATCATTTTCCTATTCATTCCCATACCTTATTATCATATCCATAAATATCATCCTTATTCCCTATTCCCTACTATCAGATACACTTATCCCCTATACCCTAGTCCCCAAATAAAATCCCTAAACCCCTACTTACAAAATAGTCCCTACTAAAAGATACCCCCCTTTCCCACTCTCACATCATACATATCTCATTCCTACATCACACAAAATCCTCTCCCCTTCCACTATCCCTACTCACCATAACTCCCACTTCTTGATTACCTTCTCTAGGGTTTCTAAAGCTTCAAACTCAAAAACATGGATAAAGAGGATAAATATTATGAGGAGGAGGAAAACAGTGGCAGTGAAAGCATGGAGGATGAACCTCAGCATTAGAGAAAACCACATAAGGGAGGCAGAATTATTAGAGAGGAACCATCAAACATCAGAGAGTTAGAGGCTTCCCATATGACTGTCTCTTATTTCAGGTATCTAGTATGTTATGAGTTTTGTGAGCAAGTACAAAGAGTTCAACATAATCCTGAGTTGAATAGGCTTTTTGTAGCAAATCTCCATGATAACAGGGTAACTCTTGCCGAGGTGACATTTGCAGTTTCCACATCCATCATTGCGAATGCTACAAGGATTTCGAATGTGGGGAAAAAATGGTATAAAGCACAACATTTGGATGAGCACTACAATGAGCCATACATCAAATCCAGGTACAGTAATGAAAAGAAGAGGACCTTTCCTTTCATGTTCCTTCACGACAAGTATGCCCCCATGATGAGGATCATTATGAAGTATTTTACATGTGAGGGCAGATTTTTCAGACTATACACCTACCATATTAGGCTTCTCATGCACTTCAGAAGAGTGAAAATGTTGAACATCCCATACTTCTTATTCAGGAACATTGAGAAGATGGCCTACATTGTACAGAAAAGGTCATACCGTCAGAAGATGAATAGTATTTATCACTATTCCTTGATTAAGATTATTGTGCTACATTATATCAACCTCCTCAACATCTCCTGGGATATATTTATTGCCAATGACATCTTCAATTGTCCTCGGATTCCTCCACCAGTACCTCAAGAAGCAGAAAGGCCTTCCAGCAGTACCAAAGTAAAGAAAAGTAAGAAGGCTAAAAAGACTAAAGTTGTTGAGAATATTGAAACCGATGAAACACATCAGAGAGGGGCTAGAAAGTTGTTTGTAGTGGATATGCAAGTGTTTACTCCACTTGATGTTCAAGGGGCCTCCAAAAAATGACCTTTATACCCTCTTTTTGACCATGGCACTGCGCATAGAAGCAGTATTGGGAGAAACAGTTTTTGAGGGGTCAAAGCAACTCCAAATGGAAAAATAAAGGAATATTTGGAATGTAGAGAGGATAGGATTTCCAATGCTCTATCATGAACTCAACTGGGACACCGAGAAGGCCTTCAAATTGGCCCTGCAAAATGTGCTACACACAGGACAATTTTCTGCTAAATTTTCACTTTTTTGTGCCATGACTGTAACTTTTGGGTTTTCTCTCATGGATGATGTTTTTATTGATGTAAATGGTGACTAGGCATGTAAATAATATGAATATTAGTCACTGGAGGGTAGATTCATTGGATCAAAAGTTCTCTTGAAGTCAAATGAATCAGTTTCCTCCCTTTTAAAGGCAAGTTGTTAGGGCTGCCTAGATTCTAGCTTCTTGTTTAGCTTTTGATGGACTAGTTCCTCATATTAAGGATTAGACCCCTGAAGATGGGATGAGGTTGAATTGAGGTCTATATATTCTTTTTCTTTCTCATTGTAAAGGGTTGGATTCAGTGGGATTGCTTAGGCTTTGATAGACATCATTTGCACCAGTGACAGTAGGAGATTAATGAAAATTTGTAGCTATTTCTTTGGGATCCATGTGGTATGATGCTCAGTTCATTTTTTCTTATTTTTTCATGTGTTAAAATGTACTTTTGACTCCATTTCATCATTTCATACTCTTTATGTGAATGTATAGAAGTCTGAAAGGTAGAATCCATAACTTTTATGCTCTGTTTTGGGTAGACATTTCACAGTCTGTGTTTTCTTCAATTTAGGAAGAATCCATGAGGTTTACATGCTCTTCCTAGCTCCTCACCTGTCTTTGCACCTCATCCATCAAAACCTAAGGTTATGATCATTGTGCCTACCTTGCCCCATTGAAAACCCTGTAGTTTTGACCTAATTTCCTTGCCCTAACTATTTGGCTCCTCTTGATCCAACAAAACCCTTCAAAATCAAATGAAACCTTATGCTACTATAACTAGCCTCATATCAATTTCTAGATCCATTCAATTTGGTTGAGATCCTTATTGAGAGAGCCCTCTCCTGGCCTAGTAGGGATACCTACTTGGTGAAGCGTGGTTTGTGGTTACCCTGGTGTTATCAGGAAAAATAGTGTCCATTCAGAGTTGCTAGTCCCACTAAGATGCGTAGCTATATTAGAAAGAAATAGTTTAAAGTCACTTGTATTTTCCTTTATGAGAGATAGATGAGAGAGAAGCAGACAGTACCAACCTCAGTCTTTCACTAGCCTCCTTGATTTTTTCCTCTCTCCCTTGTTAGAGCTTTCGCCACTCTTTTCTCACTTGTCCTGCTTCAAAGAACACCTATAGAGTCAAAGCAGCAAAATACCATCAAAGCATAGAGATCTATAACCATAAAAAATATAGGATCAGATGTATCTTAACCATACAAATGCATACACAAATACAAGATTTAGAGATATACAAGTATATGAAGGAAAACTCAAATAACTTTATTGATAGAAGTAGTAGAAGAGAGGATTACAACCAAACTGTTTGATCCATCGCCATCCTCCCAGCATGAAAACCCTCTTCACCTCATGAAAAGCTTAGATCACCCAACAGTACAATGTTTCACAGAGAAGCCAATAGCACTTCCTTACAAAATACAAAATTCTAGCCTCCGGATCTCTGGGATGAGGGATCCATATATAGATATTTAAAGGTGGGTGAGTCAGCTTCTGGGCTTTTGATTAGTGTCATTTTACTAATAGTTCTTGTTTCCACTTGGAGATTTCATGATCTCTTACTCATCCCTAGGCGAATTCAAAGAGGCAAGTGTCAAATGAGCAGTTTCTAGAAGATTCTTTGGGTTTTCACCTAGCAAAGTGCCTCTGCCATTTGTCTGCTCTCACTCATCACACCTTACAGAAGGGCTTTTTAGTATGCATCACACCTTTTGCATGTGACAGGTGAGATGCATCACACCCTCAGCATGGAGCAGTCTGTATGGTCTAATTTTGACCAGTTCTGAGCAATTTTTCAGGGAGAACTTCTGGGAAATGATGTAATAAGTTGACCTTGTTCCTTTAGGGTATGAAACAACACTTTTAGGGGTTTAGAAGCCCTTGGTTTATGGACATATGTGATTGGGGTTGCAGTTCCCAAATATGTCTATAACACCTGGCATTGCCTTCCTTCAGCCTGAGGTTCAATCCGGGTGATAACATGTGGTAGGGGGATATCAGATATTGCCTTCATTATATCTAGATCTATGCATATTCCTTCTGTAGACACTATAAAGCCTAGAAATTTTCCTTCGTTAAGAGAAAAAAATGACTTTTTAGGATTTAGGGAGATTCCAAACTTTCTACATCTTTAAAAGATTTGTTTTAAATCATGTAAATGATTACCTCTTTGTTTGGAATAAATTGTAATTTCATCTAGATACACTAAAATTGTCTTATTGATCAAACCTCTAAAAGAAATATCCATATCTCTTTGGAAAGTAGCCCCAACATTAATCAATCTGGAAGGAATATTTTTATAAGTGTAAGTCCTCCACTTAGTCCTAAATGTGGTTTTCAATTTGTCATCTGGATGTACAAGAATTTGTTTGTAACCTGAAAATCCATCTAAGAAAGACATTAATTCAGAACCAAGAACAAATTGTAAATTTTGTTCCATTGGGGGCAAAGGAAAGTTATATTTTTCATAATATTTTCTCAAATTTTTGAAATCTATAAAAATATGAATATCCCCATTTTTCTTTCTAACTGGCACATGGTTTGAGACCCACTTGGAATGTCTGACTGGAAAAATGATTTTAGCTTTAAGAAGCTTATTCAGTTTAGTTTTAATCTGAGCTTCCAATATAGGGTGGATTTTCCTAAGATTTTGTTGGATTAGCTTAACATTTGAAAGCATAGGGATAATTTGTTGAATGATGGATGTGTGAGAGGTTTTTAGATGATCATAATTCCATGCAATTATATCCTTGTATATTTTCAACAAATGAATGAAAACAGGTCTTTCATCTAGTGAAATTCCAAGGCCCAAATTAATGTTTTGAGGCTTAGGATTAGATCCTATGTTAACCAATTCAAATCTACGAGTTAAACTTTTATGCTTGCAATTAGTTACTCTTTTGAACCTATCTTTTAGATCGTATAAATCTTCTAGTTTAACTATAGGTTTAGATAAAGAATTTTCCTCAGAGGATTTATTCAACTATTTGTCATGTTCATCTTCATTGATAGTATGATCAGAGTAAGACACTTTAGATGTTAAAAACTCAAGATGTCATTGTCATCATTAAACACTCACCAATTAGTAATATTGTTTGGAATCGAGGGGTAAAAATTAATTCAATAGAAAATCTATCTGGATTGAAATCTTCAGGTCAACACTAGAATTTTTTATTCTTGGAATAGGAGCTATGTTGAATGCAATGAAATCAGAATTGAGTTCTTGGATCAAAGATTAATAATGCCTAAGGTGACTAGAAACATAATGGATGTTGTTTCTAACTTGTTTTATAAAAATCTCTGAGTCACCAAAAACTTTAAGATGTTTGATATCAAGACTAATAACCTTCTATAAGTCGTGTACCAATGCTTCATATTATGCAACATTATTGGTACAGTCAAACACTAATCTACAAGCTAGCATAGTTTTTTCTCCATAAGGATTAACCAAAATGCAGCTAGCTCATGTTCCTTCATTAGATTTCGATCCATCAAAATAAAGGGTCCAAAATACACTATCATGCCTATTTACAAGGTTTTCTACAAGACTAATACACTTAGAATAATCTGTTTGGGAGAAATTTTCAATTTTCAATGAAACATAGTCAACTAGAAAGAGAGATTCTTGCACTTGAAAATCACCAAACAAGGTCTCATAGGAATAACTTCCAAGAATATTGCTTGTATAAACTATTGATTCATTTTCTTCATCAAAATTAGTCACTTAATGTTTCATGTGTTTTTCCCTATCAACACGAATTTGATTTGGTTTTCCATTGTCGGGAAGCTACATGTGTGACCAATTAGTTGCAAAGTAACCATATAGTTTTTTAGACCAGTCTCTTCTTAGAATAAGACCATAGAATTCAGGAATAACCTCTGAATTGGAAGCTAATCTTATTAAAATAGAATTTATTTCTTCCAAAATGATTTGAACTTAAAAAGGAATGCAACAACTTATAGATATAATCATAAACATAAAGATGCAGCAGAAAAACACTTCATTCCATTAATAGAAAAATACTGAATTATGTTTACAAATAGAATGGAAATAAGATAGCTCAGGCGATGGCAGCTTATCTCTGAGAAGAGATGTGGCAGCTACATGCCTCTAAATTGAGTTATAATGAGTCTCGAGGACATTTTTATTATTTAAAAATAAGGGAAAACCATAAACAACCAAAACCTAACCCGAGGAGATGTAAAACCAAGGTTTTATGGGCCCTGTTGGGGTTAGTTGGGCAACCAACTTCTTGGGGTCATAACTTGGTAATCGTATCTTTGTTTGATGTGTATGATACCTTGTTGGAAATATCTCTTTGAGGACTATAATTTCTAATGCGATTGCAATAGTAATCACCAAAGGAAGTTTGCCAAACAAACATCGTTTAGGACCTCAAAACGGATCTGGAAGCTCAGGACCCAAAAAACTGCCAAAAGATAGTAAATTGTGCTAGAATTAAGGAAATAGATGAAACTGACTGGTGGGTCTAGGCAATAATATGGGGGTGGCCACTAGTATCCACCTAGATCATAAAACTTTGACTTTTGTGCTATCTAACTGAACAATCTGGACAACATATTTCTGTGGTGTTATATTCAATTTAAGACATACCGCATAAGGCTTGACATTTAATGATGCACCAAAATCTACTAAACAATTATGAACGTTCTTGTTAAAAATATCAAAAGTCAATAAAAAAGGAGGAGTATGGGAATTTGATCTATCTACTATCAAAATGGCATCTCATGAGTCAATTTTATCTGAAGAGACATTAGGAGGTTTGTTTGTCCCTTTTGAGGCTTTTGCAGTGACAACAATAGCTAATGGAGAAGTTGGAACTTCAATTATTTAAATAAAAGTTTATGTTGTTGTTTAATTTACCAACCTCATAAAAATAAATGTTGCCTTTGACAATTTTCATTTCCTTGATAATATTGTATTCCATAGTGTCAGAGCTTATCAAAGACATGGATGAATAAGGATATTTAGAATTAATCAAAAGTGAATTTGAAGAAGAACTAGAAGACTTCTTAATTACACTTTTTTCCTTATTAAGGAGAGAAGGGGACTTCTGTGTTTTATTGTCTCATGATGAATCAGCAAGTCCCTTACTTCTAGTACATACTAGAAGGTCCTCTACTTCTTCTTCATTTTCCAAAGTAGTTGGGATGAAATCCCATAAACCATAAGCTTCTGCTAACTCTTCTTCTTGGGATTCTTTAGCAAATAAAGAGTATTCTTCCTCTTCATCATCTTGATCAGATTCGACATTTGATATAATGGCAGGTGGTTGTGACTGTGATGGTTGAGTCCTTTTGAAAGGCCAAAAGGGATTTTTAGAGGTTTCATCTACTTGCTTTTTAATTTCTACCATTTCATTTGAAATTTTCTTTAGAACCTTTTGTAATCCTTTAGGTAAAAGAATCTTTGGGATATTTCTTCTTAGATTCATCTTTAAAAGTGAATTTTCTAGTTTTCTTTCTTTCATCAAGGGAAATTTTCTTTTCAAGAGCAAGGATTCTCTTTTCTAGAGATATAGGTTCTTTCATGTTATCGGGAAATACTATTTTGTTGGATCTATCTATGAACATAGAAATATTTGAAGGAAGAGAAGAGATATACAATTCAATATGTACACCAGTCCCTGGTCTAGAAGTGGTTGGGATATTATTTACTAATTTGTTGAATCTAGAATTAAAATCTTTGGTTCTTTCATTTGGATTGGTCTTAACATTTGATAAGTCATTAATCAAAGTTGTAGTTTTTCAGTCGTCACCAAATTTCAAAAAAAAATTCTCTTTGAATGTATTCTAATTTGTTATTGATCCAAAAGGAAGAGAAAAATAGCAGGATCCTACAAATCCCTTCAAATGTGTATGAAAAGAGTCTAACAACACAATCTTCTTCAGTGAATTCATTCAGATTGATGGCTAACATGAATTATGAAGATGTTCCTCTATAGGGAGGCCATCATCAAGATTAAACTTAGGAATCCACCTCTCTTGGTGTTTGGGAAGAGGATGTAATGGTGGAGCCATTTTTACTACCCGAGGGTTATTCTATGGTCTTTGGGACATTTTGGGAGTACTTGGAGCAGAAGAAGTAATAGAAGATGAGGGGGAACATGGTGATTGAGCCATTGTGAAAGATTTTCATGTAGTACTACTGATTATAGTTTCACTAAAAGATTGTGTTTGAGGATCATCTAGTGTTTGAGGAATGTGAATGGATAGGATGAGAGGTTGATTAGATGAAGTTAAAGAGGTATAAGAAGTGGAAGGACCAAGAGAAGGACTAAGAGGGGAAGATTGTGATGTAATATTGATAGTAGAAGAATGAGTTTCTGGAGTATTTTTCTTACTCCGATGAGTAGTTAATGTAAATTCAAAAGGTTTAAATCCAAGTTTTTCACTCTGGGATATAGTTAATACACTGGAAGACTGTAAGGATGACGAAACACTTCCTTTGGATATATTGCTTTGGAGAATTCTTTTCCAGAAATGGAAATTCCTTCCAATTTTTGGATCAAAGACTGAACTTCAGGATGCTCAATTGTTATTTGAGAATAAATTTTTCCAACTAACTTCGAAAGTGTGCTAGGTGTTTTGGTGGCTTTTTGAACAACTTAAGATCTTGGATTAGGAGATCTGGAATGTGATCTAGAAGTTGATGGTGATTTTGAGGGAGACTGACTCTTAGAATGATTGTTTGGTTTAAGAGTGGATCTTCTTTCCATTGATGGTCTGAAGGACCTCCTACTAGCACCAAAAATGTTGAAGGCTTCACAATCTCTACCTCAACATCAGGCAAAACCACCCAACCAGGAACTTAAGGAAGCTCCTCTTCCATTTGGAATGGTGGCTCTGAAACAGTTTATGGGACCAATTTCTCTTAATAAAAGATATAAAAGTGGGTGTGATATATAAGTGCGATGTTGATTATGTAAATGAAACTAAGAAACATAAATATATAGAATTAAAATATCTATCCCGGGAAAGCTTTTTCTGCATATGTTTTTTTTTCCCATGGAAAAAGTCATAATTTCTATTAATGTATAAGAAATTACATTTTGTAGATGCCAAGGCATATTCATAAGGAGGCAAGATTGCCTGTCAAGATACAAGAAACTGTCCAGAAATAAACTTAACTGCTAATCACTATTACTCCTCACAGGGAGCTAACCATCAACCAAGTTGTATCAAAACATCCCTCTGCATGGAGGAGGAAATAAACCAAAATTGTATCATCTCTACGCAGAGAGAGATTTACTATGTGCCAAGTCCAAAACTGTAATATTTACAACCACAGAAATAGATATAGGAAAAAAACATAATATCTACAATGATATTAGTAACCATTGGGCTTATATCCCAATTTGTCCATGATCAACAGAAGGTCTGTGATAATATTGATGGTGGGTACCATCGATTTCCTCCTGGATCAGCGAGTCATCATCCTGTAAATGCGCTGCCTCTTTTGAAAGTTGATCAACCTCCGTATTTTGTTCCCTGTAAATATGTCGACAAACAAATGAGTCAAAAGAGGATATCAATCTTTGAGCTTCTCCAAGTATGTGCCTCAATGTATATGCATTACAATGCAATGTATTATTGAGCCAGTCACACACAATTTTTGAATCACCAATAACTGAAGATGTCTGCAATGATGTATTAAAGCGAAATATATAAGGTGTTTTGTTGTGCAAAGCTCAGAGAAATTGTTGGTACCCCTTCCCAGGTTGATATGGATTTTGTACTTGTGAGATACATTCAGGTGAAGTATGGCTCCTCCTCCACATCCTGTCTACTGAGCAGAACCATCAAAATATGCCCAAGCTTTAGTATAGTCTATGATTTCAGGTATGATGGTGCGAGGAGGGGCAGTGTTGTCATCCCCAGGAAGAAGGCCATAATCAGCAATGGTATGAAGCAGTATTGAAGGCCAGTGGGGGTCTTTGAGATTGAAAATGGAGTGGTTTCTAGCGATCCAAATAGCCCAGCAGGCTAGAAGAGGCAGGTTCCTGGCTTTTCCCCTGTGGTCATGGCACCAAGATTTCCAAGCATCTTGAATGTTGTTGCCTTGGTAGGGATTGAGGGAAGTATAGTGAGCAGAGATACAGTTCCAAAATTCTTTGGAAGAAGGGAAGCTAAGGAAGAGGTGCTCTGTGTTCTCTTCATCGAGTTGACAAAGATGACACCGAAAAGGTCCATGAAAGGATCTTTTCATCAGATTGGCACCAGTAGGGATCTTGTCAAACAAAACGTTCCACAGTAAAAGGCAGGTGCGAGGGGCAGCCTTGAGCTTCCAAAATGATCTCCAGTTCAGGTCAATGGACTGTGGTTTATATGGATCCATGAGCCTGATGTATCCTTCTTTGGGGCAGTACAATCCGTTCTTTGCAAATGCCCAAATAACCTCATCCAGTTCCTCTGTCAGGCATATATGTGCCTGAGCGAGGGCTTCAATGTAATGTTGCCATTCAGGTTGCCAGTGCTCAATGATATCCAAGTCAAGAGCTGATT
The DNA here is from genome assembly GCA_000404065.3 of Pinus taeda. Taxonomy (NCBI): domain Eukaryota; kingdom Viridiplantae; phylum Streptophyta; class Pinopsida; order Pinales; family Pinaceae; genus Pinus; species Pinus taeda. Next base: position 48,241 of record APFE030240262.1, on the reverse strand, counting down.
TCCATGCCTGTTGAAGAAATGTGGAATTGATCTGATCTCCGATATGCTTGATGTAAATGATGCCTCTATTGTTCAAGTATCTTACCAGATCAACTGAAAATCTGTGAGCATTACCGCATCCCACCCATGGATCAATGCCTATATGGACTGCATTTCCTTCATTAATTCTCCAAGTGATACCTTGTCGCAATAGGGGTAATGCATTCATCATCGCCTTCCAAATGTTGGAGATATTGTTGTTCAGATGATGTGTCCGTCTGAATCAATCCATCAAGTTCATGGGCCATATATATTTTGCATGAGCAACCCGAGTCCAGAGACTATTGGAGGTGATGAGTTGCCAGCCTAATTTTGCAGCCAGTGCTTTCGAGAACAGATCAAGCCTTTTTGTACCCCATCCTCCCCACTATTTAGGTAATGCAATCTTGTCCCATTGACCCATGCAATGATATTCCCTGGTTGGTTACCCTTCCATAAAAATCTACAGCATATCCTTTGAAGTCTGCTCAGAATGCCTTTCGGTATCCATGTGTTGAAGCCTCGAAAATCGTTGCAACAACATTGGGGAAACCACCCGGTCCGGACCTTAGTGCAGCTCCTTTTCCATTTGGGATAGTGGCTCCGACTAGGGGTAATGGGACCAGTTTCCCATAAATAGATAAATGGGATGAATGATTGATTTATGAATAACACTAGTGATAAGTGAAAGGCTAAAACTATTGACAGAAATATAGATAAATAAAACTATCCCGGGAATCTATTGAGCTCTAAAGCATAGCTTTTGATGCTCTATGTATAAGAGACAAGCATATAGATGACTGAATCCTTAAAACATAGATGTTAAATCATTTATGATTGCTGTGCCTAAATAGTTAAACAGAGCGATTAAAGCGAAATTGCCACACTTTATACATTCATATCATTATCATATACATGATTGAAAAGTAAAAGCGCATCATATAAACACCCAATAGTGGAATGAATAAGACTTGCTGTTAGAGTGCATGCATACAATCAATGATAGCAAGAGTAATTACATAACAATTTACATACACATAATGACTTCAGACAAAGATAGAAATACCATTTGGGCTGTTTGCCAATCTCCGACATCAATTGCTATGTGTAGTTCTTCCCTCAACGCATAAACATTCCTCAATCAACGACAATAGTGCACAATTGTTTAAAGAAATTTCTTCATTAAAGTAAGAATGACTGGTCGAGTTTCATAAAAGAATAGGGACTGAACCACAATAGTGCAAACTTCAGTCTTGTTAAGTCTATTACAAAATTTTACGACCCTTTCTAAAAACATGAAAGGGTCTATAAATACTATACTGATCTAAATATCTATAAAACATAAATGCTACTTAAACTGATATCAATAACTTCTGTTGCTATTTCAGCTAGTGATCTGAGGAGCTGGAGGATGATTCATTGAGTCGGTTGTTTCCCTTTGAATCTGAGCTAATTAATGGCAAGCATCGGCTCAATTTCCGGAGGTTTGTTGAGGCACGAACTAAGCTGGGCAGCATAGGTGGCATCTTTGATGTCGGGAATCATACACTGGATGGTATCTGTTAAACACTTGAGGGCGGCTCTTTGTGCATGAGGCTTAACTAGGAAGTGCCAATATGTTTCCATGTTTAAACTATTAACTCCGGCGATTAATCTTCCTTTGCCTTCTAACTCTGGATAACACGTTTGCTCTAATGCATTTGTTGTAGTAATCTTTCCCAGTGTACACTGGGAAATCATGTTTGCTATGTAGAGAGTGTCGTTAACTAGATCAACTAAATTGCTAGAAGTTAATCTGCATCTTGAGGCTGCTCTCTCTGCCTTTAACACCTATGTGTGCCATTCCGTGAAAAGTATATCTTTATGAACCTCAAGTATCCTGGGCAAATTGGAGGCTTTTCCTGACTTTGAATCTTGCCATTCAATATGTGCAGTAATAGCCTCATCGGCTTGATTCAAGTCATCCCTAGCTTTCTCTACCTGCTCATTTACGGATGTAGTTAATTCGCAGAGTGGCTCCGCTTAAGAGATTTGTTGACACAAAAGTTTAATTTGCGACATTAGTGCATTGTTTATCAACATTGCCTCTTTCCTGAACTCTGTTATCTGCGAATCTCCTTTTATTTTCTCAAGCTGCGATGTTATTTGAGCGATTTGCTCATCCTTGGTTTTTACCATTTGCTCATTCGCTACTTTCAACTTTTCCAAAGCTTCTGTCAATTCGTTCTGTTTCTGGGTTGCTGCCTGATTAATCCTCTGTTTTTCTGCTTCCAATTGCTGAGTCAATTGATTATTTATTTGTTGTTGCACCAATAACTGTTCGTCGGCCTGCGCTGTCCTCTGTTGTTGTGACGCTAACTGTTCCTTCGCTTGCATTGCCCTCTGCTTTATCTCGGCTAATTCTGTCTGTAAAGTGGAGATTTCTTGGTCTTTAGTCTTTAATAGAAGACTCACCTCCGATGCTTTGTCGATGGTTGTAGCTGAATAAGCTCCAGCGTACTGTGACAATTTGGTTAGATCATCGGAGGGATCCAGTTTCTCTTTCCATACTACATTGCCAGTGACCGTTTGTTCTGGAAAGATAGAAGGTTGATCAAGCCTTCGTCTCTTCCTTGAGTGCTTTACCACTGGTCTGTGATTTGGACTGTAGAAAACATCCAATGGAGGAATATCTTCTACTTGTAAAATGATTTGATCGCTGGGATCTTTCGGAATTAACTCTATTTTCTTAGTATTGGGTGTGCCGCTGGTTCCACTCAGAACCTGGGATGAAGTATCATCTTGCATATTGTTGGTCTTAGGAGTATCGACACTTTTTGAGTGTTTCCCTCCACTGATAATGGTGTCGAACTGCTACCATTCCTTTAGCAATTCAGGGTCAGTGATAGTTCCCACATTAGTATCAGTAGTGGTTTGTTTAGATTGAGACACCTTCAGCAATTGTTCTTGTTTTTCCTTTTGTTGCTCCTCCAGCTCCTTTCGCTGCTTTTCCACCTGCTCTCTTTGCTGTTTATCTGCCTGCTCTTTGCGCTGTTTATCCCCCTGCTCTTTTCACGTTTTATCCTCCTGCTCTTTTCACTTTTTTTTCGCCTTCTCTTTCTTTAACCGCTCCTCCTGTTCTTTCTTCTGCTTTTCCTCTTGGTTTTTTTTTTGCTTTTCCTCTTGGTCTTTCCTCTGTTATTCCTCCCGCTCCTTGTCATGATCCTTCGTTGTAGCGGGAGCTTCCTTTGTCTGTTGCTGACCCGGCTCGCTTGATGATGCCGTTGGGGTTAGTGCTAATAAATCTAGAGGCAGAGTTTGCAACCTCTGCTCTCTAATTTTATTAAACTCAGTTAACCCTTCATCATTGTATCTCATCTTGGCGAGTTGTTTGGCTTGACCTATTGATTCAGCTGAAGAGAACACGTCATCGAACATATCTTCTTGATGATCAAATGTTGCCAATTTGGCATGTTCCAAGGCGGCATAGGCAGTTCGCTTTGGGTCAAATGCTCTATTCGGGATTGTAGCCAAACTTAAAGCTTAAATCTTTATGGCTTCTTTTTCTGCATGTTTAAGATCATGCAGGGTAAAAACACCACATCTGAAGGGGAAAGTAGGCCAGCCTCTTTTCTTTTCCTTTTTGAGAGTCTGTGTAGTACTCTCAGCTGTAATCTGGTATGCAATTTCCCTTGCTAGTAATTTATCAGGAACGTATAAGGGGAGGACATGAGGATTGGCTTGGCTGCCAAAGACTCTAATATAAGTAAAATGTTCTTCTCCAAACTAGCTAGCCACTGCTGGCAAATCAAAGGAGGCTAAGTAGGAAATCCTTGAAATGGGTTTATCAAAAATTGAATAATAAATGGGAACCATGAAGCCATTACATATCTAATACAGGTGGTTTTTATAGGTTGGCTTGCACAACTTGCGATGATAAATATGAATGGGAGAGGGGTCCTGTGCAGTCCACCTCCAACCAAGAATAGGGAATTCGGAATTAAAACATAAGGTATCTAGGATATATGCACTGTAGTAGAATGGGGGAATTTTCCTCTCAGTGACTCTAGTTTTATTCCTAAAGTCACGAACAACTATTGCTAGCTTATCCAAAAAGATAGTAGCCCAATCCATAATCGTGTTGTTCACTGCCGCCTCCATAAAAGGAACCATTTCAATGGTGAAAATGGCAGAGTCATGTAAACCCCATAATCTACACATCATTATACCCGCATCGCAATAAGGAGAATCCAAAGAATTGACCGAGTACTTACCGGAGGATTCATGCTTGTGTTTGTTCGGGTTTGACCTCCATTCCTTGATAGGTTCGGACTCAATCTCATTTTCGCTCGCAAACTTCTCCAAGAAGGCGCTGTTGTATATCTTCTCTGGCTCGGGCAAATGATACATTTGCCTCAGGTCTTCTGGCTTAAACGATCCAAAAATCCTTCCATCTCTAGTGCTAAAAGTTCTTTCCATGATGGGGATTTCCTCAATCGCCCATCGCACCACGTCTGTATATGGGAGAATCTGCTCCTTGGCTGTTATCCTGTGAAGGAAAGAATCAGCCAAATCCTTGAGAGTGTAGTCCGACTTCTTTAAAGAATCCGTGGTAGTTTCTTCTACTATCTGCGCTGGATTCTCGGCTTCAATTAAGTCATAAGTCCCTTGCCAAGTTGTTCTAGCGAGGCCTGTGCATGTTGTGTCGGATATTAGGCCTTTCTTACTGTTTGCTGCGGCTTGTCCTGCGAGTTGTGGATTAGAAACACCTGCGATTTTCTTAGACTTCTTACCCATCATGCCCGAACTCCTGTCTAAAACTGAATTCTGCACAGAGAGGAAAACTGGCGTAACACAGAGATATTACGATAAAACTTGCAATTGATAGCAAATGAATAGATGCGCACTGATATATTGAGCTTTCAAAACAGGCGTAGAGATAATCTATGGACAGATCTTAAGACATGAATCCATTAAATGGACGTATAGAACCTGCCACCTTATAAATGCCCATTATATCAATATTTGGTCGAGAGATCTCTTTAACCATGCAATGGACGTATTGGCGGGCGAGCGGGAGTGATTATGCCTTAAATAACAGTAAATTGAGCTTTCCAATCACTTCAACGGCTTTCTATTGAGAACCGTGCCTTATCGCATCGCATCGGGGATTATAAAAAGTTGGTCTTAACAATTTCATTGAGTATTGCCGATCGCCGAATGCGATATCGCATCGGGGAAAGGCTTATATGTATTAAGACTTAACAAGGGGACCCGCCGATCGCCGATTGCGATATCGCATCGGCGAAAGGCATATGTGAAATGTAACTTAAACAAAGAGAATGCGCAATCGCCGATTGCCAATAGCTTATCGCATCGGGGGTATTGATATGGGGTGCTTTCGGTAGTGCGTTGGATATCGCTGATCGCCGATCGCCGAATACTATATCGCATCGGCGGAAAGCTTTATGCCATTCTTTTGTGTCCTTTATGTCATTGCGATATGCGATCTTGCGATCGCTTTATCGCAATGACCGAAATTTGCTTTATTTCTTTTAAATAGATATTGCTTTTAAAAAGGGTTTTTTATAAAGCGCTCCTTTGATTATCGGACCTTTTGTTAAGTAAAAGTTTTGATATCAATTTTATTTTAAAGGGACCCATTTCACATTTTAATGTTTTATGAATAAAAATAACTTGAAATGGGGGGTTGTTTGTAAAGCACAACAATTGGCGATTCACTGGAAGAACCAGTTATCTCTAGAAAAATAAAAAATACTTAAACTTTTTGAAAATAGAGTTCCAACTACAAAGGAAAATTATGATATAACTAGGTATTTATGCATTTTGTATATCATAAAAATAATTTTGCTAACTCCTTCCTTTTGCTATCTTGAAATAAGTACATTTTAAGCCTCAAATAGGCGTCTATTGGTTTATAATGGTAAAAATAGAAAAATCTTTTCAAATCAGCCTTTATAGTTAACTCGTCTGTCATAGGTAGAGCCTCTGCTGCCAACAAACGTTCATAGTCTCGGCAAGGATACCTTTTAACCATATAATTTTCTATTGTCCCATCCAATTAAGAGTGTGATTATTAGAATGAATTCAGAACATGTTTTCATATTTTGTTCATCTTTCTCTTTTCTGTCATTGACAGGATAGAAAAGCCATTGCCTTGGTTTGGTGGCCAGCTATTGACAATGCCACTCACTGGTAGTAGTCTAACTGAACACGCTAGCTCGTGATGAGACTCCTTGTCTTGAGATTTCAAGTCATTACCCTGTTTTGGTATGCAGTGTTGGTAATGTCAGTTAAGCTATTTTCCTATGAACATGATAAGCAGGCTTGTAATAAGACCTCTTATCTTTAATATCTTATATTTTAGAATTACACTCTGAACAATCATAAACTTTAATGAATGGGATAGACAATCATTTCCTTAAGAGTTAATAGATGACAGGTTAGGAGTTGAAGATGCTGATATTGAATTAACTTCTATCTTTGATATTGATAACCTTTTTGAGACCAATTTGAAAACAGAAACTGACTTATATTATTTCTATGCTTTTGGAGGAGTTCATCAAAGTCAAATTGTGGTTTCAGAATACAATGATACCTAATTTCCCAAAAGTTATTCCTTTTGGTTAAAAGTTCTATTGCTTGAAAGCAAATACTCATGGTATTTTTGTGAGACAACTTTTCAAATATAGTGAAAGGTCAATGGAAGATGCCTTTAAACTTTATTTCCTAAAAAGAAAAACCTACAAACTATAAAATCCTATGAAAATGAAGGGAGAAGGGGTTACCTTCTCAATTGAAGAACTTCTTTAGGATCAGGCCATTTACAGGGAGAGACTCCCTCAAACCTGCTAAATCTTGCAATATAAAGGTTGAATGACCTATTTTCTCACAAATCTGAAATGGCCCAAGCCACAACTTTTGGAACTTTGTGTGTTTACCTTTGTCCTCATGGGCTTTATCCCATTTCAGAACTAAATCACCAACTTGGAATTGTTTTGAACCTGAGGAGACTGAATCAAAAGTTGCGTTGATGATTTGCTGATGCTTGGCATGGGTATCTTTGGCCTTATCTCTTTCTTCTTATAGTTTTAAGATTTGATCATATCTGAGCTGAATAGAAGAGGAAGGGGTTTCTTCAATGAACTGCACTAGGGCTAAAGAAGGAAGAACAAGATTTGTAGGCAGTATTGCTTCCTTTCCATACACAAGATTGAATGGAGAGGTTCCTATAGAAGCCTTCTATGTTATCCTATCAGCCCATAATGCAAAGACTAAGGATTTATGCCAGTTCCTATGATTTTGTTCGATGGTTCGTTTGATGATTTTGATTAGATTTTTATTAGTGGATTCTGCCAACCCATTACCCTGAGGATAGTAATTAGCAGAATACTTTAACTTAAATCCTCTCTTGATAGCAAAATCAAACATAGAATTGCCTGAGAAATAAGAAGCATTATCAAATACAAGAGCAGTTGGGACACCAAACCTGGTAATGATGAATTGGTCTATGAATTAAATGATTGCTTCAGATTTGCTGTCTTCAAAGGGATTGCCTCAACCCACTTAGTGAAATAATCAGTAGCAGTAAGAATATACTTATGCTGCTTGGAAGAAGGTGGATTAATTTCCCCGATGATATCCAATCCCGTTGTTCAAATGGTTGTTCAATGTTGACTGGTTGCAAAGGGAAAGCCGATTTTCGTTGTCTTCCACTAGCAGTTTGGCAATTGAGGCATTTCCTTACATACTCGTGTGCATCTTTAAATAGAGTTGGCCAATAATATCCAGCATGAATAATCTTGTGAGCTGTTGTGTCAGCTCCAAAATGTCCTCCTGCTGGTCCATCATGTAATTCCTGCAACACCTTTTGGGCTTCATTTTTCTCAAGGCATCTTAGCAAAATGGAATCATAATTCTTCTTAAAAAACACATCATCAATAATTGTAAAACTCTTTGCTTTTAACCTGATGGCCCTTTTTTTTTTGTAAGATAAATGTGGAGGAGCATGACCATTTTTTCAAATAAAATATCAAATCTGCATATTGAGATTCATAATCAGTGACACTTATCTGATTGATTTCTTCGGTTGGACCAGTGTCGCTTGATTCGGGAATGTTGGAAGCTCCTGCCAATATCCTGCAAAAACCTTGGCCTCTTACAATCTTTGCTGGCCTAATTTCTAAGTCATACTCTTGAAGCGCTGTGACCCAATTAGCCCTTTTTTCACCCAGTTCTTTTTGTATTAATAGTTGCCTAACAGCTGGGAAAGGAACTACTACTTTTGTGTGGGTTTTCAGAAGGAAGGGTCTATAATGTTTGACTGCTTTAAACACAACAAAGGCTTGTTTTTCCACATCGAAGTAATTTAATTCAGCACCCTAAAGATTTGAGCTAAAAAATGAGATGGGTGCCTCCAAATTATAATCATTTAGTTGCGTAAGTACTGCAGCGTATGAGGTATTGGATGCTATAGTATACAATGTGAAAGGATTAGAGAAATTTGGAGTAATTAAGGAGGGGGCATTGATAATGGATTGCTTTATCAAATCAAAAGCTTCTTTTTCTATTAATCCCCACTTAAAGGCTGCATTTTTCCTAATCATCGCCTGAAGGGGTAAAATAATATGAGAAAAATCTGGTACAAATCTTTTGACAAAATTAATCTGGCCAAGAAATGACTGCATCGATTTCTTATTATGCGGGAATGGGATCTCAGAAATCTCTTTGATCTGATCAGGATCAATATAAATGCCATCCCGAGATACAATAAAACCTAGAAGTCTCCCTTGATCAAGAGCAAAGAATGACTTTTTGGGGTTAAGAGAAATTCCATACCTTTTACACCTTTGAAAGATCTGGTTTAAGTCATGTAAATGATTAGACCTCTCTTTAGAAAACACAGTTATATTGTCTAATTAGACGACCACTGATCGGTTAATCAATCCCCTAAAAGCTGTATCCATAGCTCTTTGGAAAGTCGCTCCTGCATTTATAAGTCCAAAAGGCATCTTTTGATATGCATATGTCCCCCATTTATTTCTAAATGTAGTTTTAAGCTGGTCATCAGGATGAACCAAGACTTGGTTGTATCCTGAGAAACCGTCTAGAAAGGACATCAATTCAGAACCCGCTACTGATTGGAGTATTTGCTCCATAGTAGGCAATGGGAAATTGTCTTTCAAGCTTGCTCTGTTCAGATTCCTGAATTCAATACATATTCGAATGTCGCCATTCTTTTTCCTGACAGGCACCATATTAGAAACCCAATTGGAATGTCGGACTGGAAAGATAATCTTGGCTTTAAGGAGTTTGTTAAGCTCTATCTTAATCTGGCTTTCCAAATTTGGGTGTATTTTCCTTAACTTCTGCTGAATGGGTTTTTGATCTGGAAGCATTGGAATTGTATGCTGGATAATAGATGTGTCATAAGTCTTTAAGTCATCATACTTCCAAGCAAAAACATGTTTATTCTTCCTTAACAATTTAACAAATGCTTCTTTCTCTTCTACAGAAAGTCCTAATCCTAAATTCACATTCTGAGGAGCTTGCTCAGTACCCAAATTTACTAATTCAAACCTTAGGGTGGAGCTTTGGATCTTTGTATTAGTTACAGGTTTAAACCTGTCTTTTATATCATAAAGATCTTCTAGTTTTACCACAGGCTTAGGAATTGCATTTTCTTGAGGTGTTTCTTTTATTTGGGAATCATGCTCATCCTCTTCAATAATTTGGTTGTCATAAGACTTTTCAGAAGTTAAGAATTGTAGAATGTCATCGTCATGATTAAATACTCTCCAATTAGTGACATTATCAGGAATTGAAGGCCTAAAAATCAACTCTTTAGAAAAACTATCAGGGCTGTAGTATTCTGAAGGTAGGAGCCTAGAGGCTACATTGGCTAGTAAGTCGGCAGCTGAATTCTGGGACCGAGGAATGGAGGAAATGTTAAATGCTAAGAAATGTGAGGTAAGGTCTTGCACTAGCGATTGGTAATGCTTTAGGTGATTGGAAAGGCAATGAATTCCATTTCTAACCTGTTTCACAATGATTTCATCGCCAAATACTTTTAGATATTGCACTTTAAGGCCGATTGCTTTATATAGACCCTGAACTAGGGCTTCATATTCGGCTGTGTTGTTAGTGCATTCGAATTCTAATATGCAAGACAACATTGTATTTTCCCCATGTGGACTAACCGAGATGCATCCTGCTCCCGAGCCTTCATTAGACTTGGAGCCATCAAAATACAAAGACCAAAATAAAGGAGTATTAACAATCATATTTACACTTTTCTCATCACCATTGAAACATCTAGACTTATCTGTTTGTGAAAAATTTTCAATCTGAGATGTAAAATGATTAACTGAGAAAGGGGAGGGTTGGGCAACAAAGTTGCCAAAGAAAGACTCTGATGAATAATTACCCAAAATATTGTTGTTGAATGCTACAGGGTGGTTTTCTTGTTCGAAATCGGTAACTGTATGGGTCATATGTTTTTCTCGGTCAATCTTTATTTGATTTGGCTTACCTTTATAAGGAAGCCACATGTGTGACCAGTCAGTAGAAATGTACCCATGCAATTTTTTGGACCAATCTCTGCTCAAAATCAAACCGTAAAACTCAGGTATATCAGCTATTAGAATGTCAATCCTTTGTACTATTCTGGGATCAGTAGACAACCTGATAGTTACGGAATTAATTTCTTCGACAACCTGTACTTTAGTTCTGTCTAATTGAACAATATGGATAGTAGACTTCTGGAGTTCTATGTTCAATTTGGAACAAACTGAAGCTGGCATTATGTTAGAAGATGCCCCTGAGTCAATTAAACAGTTGTGCAGGTTTCTGTTGTAGATTTCATAAGTCAGGAGAAATGGTGGAGTATGAGAGCTTGACCTGTCCCCAATTAGGATTGAATCTGTAGCTTCAACCATTCCTGGAGGGGATTGGCCTGAATCATTAGCAGCTTTTGAACTAGGAAGAGGAGTAGAAGGAACAGCATTCAATTCTTTAAGAAGTAATTTTTGCTAATGCTTTAGCTTGCTAAGCTCAAGCATAGTTATGTTGGCCTTGGTCTTCTTCATGTCATCAACAATGTTGTATTCCATTGAATCGGATACCACTAACGTCTTAGATGTTGAAGGGGAATTAGAAGTTGAGGGCTGGTTTTGAGGGACTACTATAGGTGATTTCTTTGGAGGTGCTTTTTCCTTCGTTGTAGCAGCACCTGCACTCCTTTTCTTTGAAGTCTCCTAGGCAGGTTTAGAAGTACTTTTACTTCTGGTAGTGACTAGGAAGACCTCTTCTTCATTATCAGTATCAGAATTGGGGAGTATGAAATCCCACATTCCATGACACTCAGCTACTTCTTCTTCATCGTCAGTTGGTGGGGTTGTCTCTTCTTCTTCCTCTTCTTGATCTGAATTTGCATTAGATATGACATTAGGTGGCTTTGTCTCAGTTTTCTTATAAGTCCTAAAAGGTCTTTTGTTTGAAGTTTCGGCCACCTATTTCTTTATGTCAATCATTTCATTGGACAATGTTTTCAAGACCTTTTGCAATCCCTTCATGTCATATGGATCTTTTGGGCTTTTCTTCTTGGAGTCTTCTTTAAAAGAAACTTTTTTAGCTTTTCTGTCTTCCAAGGAAGCTTTCTTTTCTAAGGAGTTGATGCATTTTTCCACATCAAGTGCTTCTTTCATATTTTTTGCTAAGGTAGGTTTCCCAGCGCTATCTACAAAAATAGCTATATTGGCAGGCAGGGCAGTGATATACCATTCACTTCGAATTTGTTCACTTGGTTTGGAAGCTGTAGGGATTTTGTTGAGGAGTTTATTGAAGCGAGCATTAAATTCCTTAATTGGTTCCCTATGCTCTATTCTTAGGTTGGAGAGATCGTTTATTAAAGTTGCCAAGGACCTATCATCTCCATACTTAGTAAGAAACTGCTCTTGGCATGTTTCCCAACTGGTAATGGAACCAGAGGGTAGAGAGAAATACTAGGATCCTGCTGATCCTTGCAAAGTATAAGGGAAAAGCCTAACAACAACATCTTCTTGTGTTACCCCTTTCAAGTTGACCGATAGCATGAAATTATTAATGTGTTCTTCGGCCTGAGTTCCATCATCTGGATTAAATTTGGGGAGCCATTTTTCGGGAGCATCTGGTAAAGGATGCAATGGTGCAGGCATATTGACTACACCAGGTCTGGTCCATGGGTCTACCATTGTAATAGTACCAGTAGTTGATATTATTATTGGGATTCCGGATGTATGGGAAGTAGATGATATTGAGGGGTGAGCAGATTGAGATGTTGAGGCTTCTGTTCCCTGGTGGACAACAATATGTAATGGAGGAGTGGGTGGTTGACTTTGCAGATGGGGAGATGAAATGGATGATGTGGATGAAAGCTCTCCACTATCAGACCCTTTAGTATGTTTCTTGGCCCTTTTCCTTTCGGGTAAAGGGAACTCAATGGGCTCGATACAAAGCTTTCCACTTTGAAGTCTGGTAAGTGGATAAGATAGATTGAACTGCGACGTCTTGCTGCTTTGTGATACTTCAGATTTTTGTGGTGAAATCGAGAAGGTCTGAAGTTTGTGGATAAGAGACTGGACTTCAGGGGGTTCAAGACTCAATTTTTCTGAAGTATGATGGGTGTGAGCAGTGATAGTCGATTCCTATTCTTCTTGATTGCGCGTTGGAGAACCAGCATGCGATCGAGAATAACTAGGAGAATTGGAGGGAGAATTACTCTTAGAATGGCTTGCAAATTTGGGTTTTCTTGCCATTCATAGTCGGTGCCCTCCTTCTAGCGCCAAAAATGTTGAAGCCTCGAAAATCGTTGCAACAACATTGGGGAAACCACCCGGTCCGGACCTTAGTGCAGCTCCTTTTCCGTTTGGGATAGTGGCTCCGACTGGGGGTAATGGGACCAGTTTCCCAAAAATAGATAAATGGGATGAATGATTGATTTATGAATAACACTAGCGATAAGTGAAAGGCTAAAACTATTGACAGAAATATAGATAAATAAAACTATCTCGGGAATCTATTGAGCTCTAAAGCATAGCTTTTGATGCTCTATGTATAAGAGACAAGCATATAGATGACTGAATCCTTAAAACATAGATGTTAAATCATTTATGATTGTTGTGCCTAAATAGTTAAGCAGAGTGATTAAAGCGAAATTGCCACACTTTATACATTCATATCATTATCATATACATGATTGAAAAGTAAAAGCGCATCATATAAACACCCAATAGTGGAATGAATAAGACTTGTTGTTAGAGCGCATGCATACAATCAATGATAGCAAGAGTAATTACATAACAATTTACATACACAGAATGACTTCAAACAAAGATATAAATACCATTTGGGCTATTTGCTAATCCCCGACATCAATTGCTATGTGTAGTTCTTCCCTCAACGCATAAACATTCCTCAATCAACGACAATAGTGCACAATTGTTTAAAGAAATTTCTTCATTAAAGTAAGAACGATTGGTCGAGTTTCATAAAAGAATAGGGACTGAAGCACAATAGTGCAAACTTCAGTATTGTTAAGTCTATTACAAAATTTTACGACCCTTTCTAAAAACATGAAAGGGTCTATAAATACTATACTGATCTAAATATCTATAAAACATAAATGCTACTTAAACTGATATCAATAACTTCTGTTGCTATTTCGGCTGGCGATCTGAGGAGCTGGAGGATGATTCATTGAGTCGGTTGTTTCCCTTTGAATCTGAGCTGATTAATGGCAAGCGTCGGCTCAATTTCCGGAGGTTTGTTGAGGCGCGAACTGAGCTGGGCAGCATAGGTGGCGTCTTGGATGTCGGGAATCATACACTAGATGGCATCTGTTAAACACTTGAGGGTGGCTCTTTGTGCATGAGGCTTAACTAGGAAGTGCCAATATGTTTCCATGTTTAAACTATTAACTCCGGCAATTAATCTTCCTTTGCCTTCTAACTCTGGATAACACGTTTGCTCTAATGCATTTGTTGTAGTAATCTTTCCCGGTGTACACTGGGAAATCATGTTTTCTATGTAGAGAGTGTCGTTAACTAGATCAACTAAATTGCTAGAATTCAATCTGCATCTTGAGGCTGCTCTCTCTGCCTTTAACACCTGTGTGTGCCATTCTGTGAAAAGTATATCTTTATGAACCTCAAGTATCCTTGGCAAATTGGAGGCTTTTCCCAACTTTGAATCTTTCCATTCAATATGTGCAGTAATAGCCTCATCGGCTTGATTCAAGTCATCCCTAGCTTTCTCTACCTGCTCATTTACAGATGTAGTTAATTCGTAGAGTGGCTCCGCTTGAGAGATTTGTTGGCACAAGAGTTTAATTTGCGACATTAGCGCATTGTTTATCAACATTGCCTCTTTCCTGAACTCTGTTATCTGCAAATCTCCTTTTATTTTCTCAAGCTGCGATGTTATTTGAGCGATTTGCTCATCCTTGGTTTTTACCATTTGCTCATTTGTTGCTTTCAACTTTTCCAAAGCTTCTGTCAATTCGTTCTGTTTCTGGGTTGCTGCCTGATTAATCCTCTGTTTTTCTGCTTCCAATTGCTGAGTCAATTGATTATTTATTTGCTGTTGCACTAATAACTGTTCGTCAGCCTGCGTTGTCCTCTGTTGTTGTGCCGCTAACTATTCGTCCGCTTGCATTGCCCTCTGCTTTATCTCGGCTAATTCTGTCTGTAAAGTGGAGATTTCCTGGTCTTTAGTCTTTAATAAAAGACTCACCTCCGATGCTTTGTCGATGGTTGCAGCTGAATAAGCTCCAGCGTACTGTCACAATTTGGTTAGATCATTGGAGGGATCCAGTTTCTCCTTCCATACTACATTGTCAGTGACCGTTTGTTCTGGAAAGATAGAAGGTTGATCAAGCCTTCGTCTCTTCCTTGAGCGCTTTACCAATGCTCTGTGCTTTGGACTGTAGAAAACATCCAATGGAGGAATATCTTCTACTTGTAAAATGATTTGATTGCTGGGATCTTTTGGAATTAACTCTATTTTCTTAGTACTGGGTGTGCCGCTGGTTCCACTCAGAACCTAGGATGAAGTATCATCCTGCATATTGCTGGTCTTAGGAGTATCGGCACTTTTTGAGTCTTTCCCTCCACTGATAATGGTGTCGAACTGCTACCATTCCTTTAGCAATTCAGGGTCTGTGATAGTTCCCACATTAGTATCAGTAGTGGTCTGTTTAGATTGAGACTCCTTTAGCAATTGTTCTTGTTTTTCCTTTTGTTGCTCCTCCAGTTCCTTTCGCCACTTTTCCGCCTGCTCTCTTTACTGTTTATCTGCCTGCTCTTTGCGCTGTTTATCCTCCTGCTCTTTTCGCGTTTTATCCTCCTGCTCTTTTCTCTTTTTGTTCGCCTGCTCTTTCTTTAACCACTCCTCCTGTTCTTTCTTCTGCTTTTCCTCTTGTTTTTTTTTTTGCTTTTCCTCTTGGTCTTTCCTCTGTTGTTCCTCCCGCTCCTTGTCATGATCCTTCGTTGTAGCGGGAGGTTCCTTTGTCTGTTGCTGACCTGGCTCGCTTGATGATGCCGCTGGGGTTAGCGCTAATAAATCTAGAGGCAGAGTTTGCAACCTCTACTCTCTAAGTTTATTAAACTCAGTTAACCCTTCATCATTGTATCTCATCTTGGCGAGTTGTTTGGCTTGACCTATTGATTCAGATGAAGAGAACACGTCATCGAACATATCTCCTTGATGATCAAATGTTGCCAATTTGGCATGTTCGAAGGCGGCATAGGCAGTTCGCTTTGGGTCAAATGCTCTATTCGGGATTGTAGCCAAACTTAAAGCTTGAATATTTGTGGCTTCTTTTTCTGCATGTTTAAGATCATGCAGGGTAAAAACACCACATCTGAAGGGGAAAGTAGGCCAGCCTCTTTTCTTTTCCTTTTTGAGAGTCTGTGTAATACTCTCAGCTGTAATCTGGTATGCAATTTCCCTTGCTAGTAATTTATCAGGAACGTATAAGGGGAGGACATGAGGATTGGCTTGGCTGCCAAAGACTCTAATATAAGTAAAATGTTCTTCTCCAAACCAGCTAGCCACTGTTGGCAAATCAAAGGAGGCTAAGTAGGAAATCCTTGAAATGGGCTTATCAAAAATTGAATAATAAATGGGAACCATGAAGCCATTACATATCTGATACAGGTGGTTTTTATAGGTTGGCTTGCACAACTTGCGATGATAAATATGAATGGGCGAGGGGTCCTACGCAGTCCACCTTCAACCAAGAATAGGGAATTCGGAATTAAAACATAAGGTATCTAGGATATATGCACTGTAGTAGAATGGGGGAATTTTCCTCTCAGTGACTCTAGTTTTATTCCTAAAGTCACGAACAACTATTGCTAGTTATCTGAAAGGATAGTAGCCCAATCCATAATCGTGTTGTTCACTACCGCCTCCATAAGAGGAACCATTTCAATGGTGAAAATGGCAGAGTCATGTAAACTCCATAATCTACACATCATTATACCCTCATAGCAATAAGGAGAAGCCAAAGAATCGACCGAGAACTTACCGGAGGATTCATGCTTGTGTTTGTTCGGGTTTGACCTCCATTCCTTGATAGGTTCGGACTTAATCTCATTTTCGCTCGCAAACTTCTCCAAGAAGGCACTGTTGTATATCTTCTTCGGCTCGGGCAAATGATACATTTGCCTCAGGTCTTCTGGCTTAAACGATCCAAAAATCCTTCCATCTCTAGTGCTAAAAGTTCTGCCCATGATGGGGATTTCCTCAATCGCCCATCGCACCACGTCTATATATGGGAGAATCTGCTCCCTGGCTACTATCCTGTTAAGGAATGAATCAGCCAAATCCTTGAGAGTGCAGTCCAACTTCTTTAAAGAATCCGCGGTAGTTTCTTCTACTATATGCGCTGGTTTCTCGGCTTCAATTAAGTCATAAGTCCCTTGCCAAGTTGTTCTGGTGAGGCCTGTGCATGTTGTGTCGGATATTAGGCCTTTCTTACTGTTTGTTGCGGCTTGTGCTGCGAGTGGTGGATTGGAAACACCTACGATTTTCTTAGACTTCTTACCCATCATGCCCGAACTCCTGTCTAAAACTGAATTTTGCACAGAGAGGCAAATTGGCGTAACACAGAGATATTACGATAAAACTTGCAATTGATAGCAAATGAATAGATGCACACTGATATATTGAGCTTTCATAACAGGCGCGGAGATAATCTATGGACAGATCTTAAGACATGAATCCATTAAATGGCCGTATAGAACCTGCCACCTTATAAATGCCCATTATATCAATATTTGGTCGAGAGATCTCTTTAAGCATGCAATGGATGTATTGGCGGCCGAGCGGGAGTGATTATGCCTTAAATAACAGTAAATTGAGCTTTCCAATCACTTTAATGGCTTTCTATTGAGAACCGTGCCTTATCGCATCGCATCGGGGATTATAAAAAGTTGGTCTTAACAATTGCATTGAGTATCGCCGATCGCCGAATGCGATATCGCATCGGCGAAAGGCTTATATGTATTAAGACTTAACAAGGGGACCCGCCGATCGCCGATTGCGATATCGCATCGGTTAAAGGCATATGTGCAATGTAACTTAAATAAAGGGAATGCGCCGATCGCCGATCGCTGATAGCTTATCGCATCGGGGGTATTGATATGGGGTGCTTTCGGTAGTGCGTTGGATATCGCCGACTGCCGATAGCTTATCGCATCGGGGGTATTGATATGGGGTGCTTTCGGTAGTGCGTTGGATATTGCCGATCGCCGATCGCTGAATACTATATCGCATTGGCGGAAAGGTTTATGCCATTCTTTTTGTGTCCTTTATGTCATTGCGATATGCGATCTTGCGACCGCTTTATCGCAAGGACCGAAATTTGCTTTATTTCTTTTAAATAGATATTGCTTTTAAAAAGGGTTTTTTATAAAGCGCTTCTTTGATTATCGGACCTTTTGTTAAGTAAAAGTTTTGATATCAATTTTATTTTAAAGGGACCCATTTCACATTTTAATGTTTTATGAATAAAAATAACTTGAAATGTGGGGTTGTTTGTAAAGCACAACACCATGCTAGGGTCATCCAGAACACAGGTGTGGCTTCAATAACTGCCTTAATCAGTATTAATTTACCAGCCCGGGAGAGATATTTATGGTACCAGATCTGTAAATGTTTTTCCACTTTCGCAATAAGCCACGACCAGTTTGCAATCCTGTATCCAATGGGCTTCAGCCGGAAACCTAGGTATTTGAGCCTGTCTTCCAAATTGAGGGCAGAGAAGGGAAAGCCCTGGGTAGAAAAAATGGTCTCATGCCGGGAGCATCCAAAAATGGTAATAGTAGATTTACCTTCATTAACTATCATCCCTGTAGCCTGTTGAAAGAGTTTGAAGATATTTTGTAGAACAGTGGAATCTCCTAAGCTGCCATTTAAGAAGATCAGGACATCATCGACAAACAAAAGATGAGTCAGATAAAGGTTGTCTGAGATCTTGATACCAACCAACTGATTTTTGTTGTGGGCAGCGATGATGGATCTGCTTAATCCTTCCATAATCAGTAAAAATAGAAGAGGGGAGAGAGGGCATCCCTGCCTGAGCCCTCTCTCGAATAAGAAAAAAGGAGTAGCTTCCCCATTTAGTAAGACTTTGTAAGTTACATCCTTTATGGAGCTCATGATCCATTTGATGTATGCGTATGGGAAACCCAGATGAGTCAATAATAATCTAATATATAGCCAATTTTCTCTATCAAAAGCCTTCAAGAGATCCACCTTCAAGATCATGCCTTTTTGTTTCTTTGTCTATAAAGTGTGAAGGAGTTCCTGAGCCGTGGAAATCGCCTCATGTATCTGTTGATGTTGTAGAAACACAAATTGCTCAGGAGATATATGCTTAGACAGAATTGGCTTCAATCGATTTGCAATTATCTTAGCAATAATTTTATAGCGGCAGTTACAAAGTGAGATGGGTCTGAAATCATTGAAGGAGGTAGGGGAATCGGATTTCGGTATGAGAGCAACAAAGGTAGATTTTATGGCTGAGGGAATGCTGCCACTTCTTCTGCAGTCCTCCATAATTCTAAGTAAATCATCCCCCGGGATATCAAAAAAAGAAATGTAGAATTCGATAGTCCACCCATCAGGTCTAGGACTCTTATGTTTCTTGAACCATTTGATGGTGGCTTCAAGCTCCTCCTTCGTCACTTCCATCATCAGATTCTCTGAGTCCTCCTGTTGAACAAACCTAGGGAAAATTTCAGCCACCCACATTATTTCCAATATGTTAACTTCTCTAGGCACCTTGTAGATGGATTTGAAGTGCTCATTGGCTAATCTAGCCAGGCCCTACTGCGCTGATACCACTTGCCTTGTTCATTTTGTAGCTCCTAGATAGTATTGATGGCTTTCCTGCCATTTGCAAATTTATGATAAAACTTGGTATTGTTGTCACCTTCAGCAAGCCATATTGCCCTGCTTCTGAGATGCCAGCTCTCCTCTCTTTCCTTCAGGATATGGGTACGTTTTGAGACAAGGGAAGTGTATGAGTCTTTGTCTACCTGTGATAGAAAGGTACCATTTGATGAGCCTTCAAATATAGCTATGGCCTGTTCTACTTCCTTCAATGTGTTATCATCTCTTATTCAATTATGGTGTGCCCAGTCTCTAGAGATCCTCTTGAGGTCCATCAACTTCCTGATAAAGCCAGCAGTATGATCCTCCCGATCTGAAATAGGATTGGATCTCCAATATTCAGTCACCAGTTGTAGGTATGAGGGATCCTTGAGCCAAGAGGCATTGAATTTGAAGGGGATTTTAATCCTCTGATTGTTATCTGTAAGTTCCAAAAATATAGGCCGATGATCAGATATACCTCCAGAGCCAACCCATTGCCTAATACGATGATGAAGGGTTAAGAAAGCTTCTTTGATGAGAAATATATCTAGCCTTCTAGCAAGACTGTGATTGCCGCTTCTGTTATTAGTCCAGGTTTACTAGATTCTGACAGGAGGAATGTCTACCCACTGATGCTCTTCAAGTAAGGTGGAGATCGTGTCGAAAAGGCTGTCCACCTGGTCCGAGTGGCCCTAGGATTCGCAATATCCCAACGAAAAGTTTAAATCTCCACCCAAGATGATATTATCTGCCTGTAAAAGTTCAGAGTCGAGAAAGTTCCTCCAGAACATTTCTCTATCCAAAAAAGGTCCATATACATTAATGATACGGATATCAGATCCAATAGAGTGGGCGAAAACGTCTATACCCAAGAAACCTTTGCCTCCCCATGCATTCCTAAGCTCCATAGACTTGTTACAAAAACCAATCACAGTACCTCCTGATCTCCCAGATGTGTCCAAAGCGAGGAAGGTCCAATTCGGCTTCCATGAGTTGAGGGTAGGTATGAGGGATGCCGCCGAGAAAAGGGTTTTTTGTAAGAAAATGACATCTAATTCAGACGAAGTGAGCAGCCTTTTGAGGCTCGTTTTTTTGTGGGGCTAGCGACCTCTCAACAGTTGAAGGATAAGAATTTCATGGAGGGTGAGGCTAAGGGATGCAGGGGGATGGATAGTGAGAGGGAAGGGGGAGGGAGCGAAGGAGAGAAGGGGGGGGGGATAAATCCCAGGGATCTTGGGAGAGTCGAAGAGTCTGAGAGAGGAAAGGAGGGGGAGGAAGTACCCATGAATGAAAGAGATGCAATAACATTAGATAATCCAGATACAGGAGGAGAGGCAGGGAATAACATACCCACAATCAAGGAGATCTCCTTAGCTGTGACGGAGGTAGTTGTACGAGGCGGTGAGGAAGGGATGGAGTCCGCTGGTCTCTTGTCTGATTCTGCTTTCCCAGGGGATCTCCGAGGGACCTCTGCAATCTTAGGTACAGAGTCTTCCTTGCGCTGAGAGGGGCTTCCTCCCGACTGCTCATTCTCTATATGCTGTTCATTGTTCCTATTCTTTTGCAGGAGAGGGCAGTCCTTGTACAGGTGCCCAACTTTGTGGCATCTTCGGCAATGATACGAGATGTCGTCGTAGTCGATAATCTACTTGCGGGATGTGCCCCTCCATTGTATAGTAATGTATTCCTGAAGCCCTCCTCTGGTGTCAAGATTGATTAGGATGTGGGCATAAGCCATCATACCCGTAAGAAGGTAAGACTTGTAGAACTCCATGAAAGTGCCTAAAGCATTGCCAATCTTTCTGAAGATGTCTTTAGACTAGTATTGTAATGGGAGGCTTGGAGACCGAATCCACACTGGCCCTACACCAATCTGTTCCGTCTCAAGATCAAAGAGTGGCATCCAACGTTTCAGTAGCACCGGAGCATGTTCAAAATGCCAGTATGAGGATAAAACCCAATTAGTGTGGTCGGCACGAGTGAATCTCAGTGTGAACCATCCCCTCACAAATGTCTGCATGAATGGAATGTCAACTAGATGGTGACCCCAAACCTCTGCTGCCTAGGCCTTCAGACGGGTGGCCGAGTAGTTCCGACCCCTGATACAGCCGACCAAGACTCTGTTAGTAAATTCCATAGTATCACCCCACTGAATGTCTTCTTCAAGTCTCAGGAAAATGTTGTCCACCTTAGATTTGAATCACTTGTATTTCTTCTTTGTCCCTTGAGGGGGTGGCGATTGTGGCACTCGGCTTGGGGGAGGGTCCGATGACTCAAGAGGAGGGCAAGGATTAGACGAGGAAGAGGGGAGACCATCAACCGAATAAGGAGGGTTTCCGGCCAGGGGAGGGATGGCTGAAAAACAACTAGAAGGGGGAGCAAAGGAGGTTTGCTGGTTTAAAACGTCCATACCCGCAGTCACCGGCGGAAGAATCCGGGGAAGAGAGCCAGTGGTAATAGGATCTAAACCAAGGTTAGGGTTTAGGCAAGCGGAGGCGAAACCGAGGGATGACGGGGAGGCTGGAGGAGTAGATAAAGCTGGCCAAGATGGAGGGTCGTCCGGCAGGACCACAGGAAGAGACCGAGAGGGTTCAGCCAAAGAGAAACTGGAGCTGTACAGGCCAACTGACGTGGAATAAGAGGAACGCCAAATGGAAACCCCCTCCAGTGGGTCTTCAGAATAGTTGATAGCATTTATGTCCTCCATGTTGACAGCTGCGCCTTGGAACGGAGAAAACCCCGTAACTGCAGGTAAAAACGGTGAAATTACCAGTATGAAACCCTAGTCAGTCAACCAGGAACAAGTGCAGACCGCAAAGATATTTGGCCGGTAACGGAACAACAAGAAACCCTCCCGAAAAACATGAAACAGGTTAATTCCTCTAGTGGGGAATGACCGCAGCAGGATGGGGCAATTGATATGTGGGCGGAAGCGACAGAGTAGGTTCAGGCCCTCCGTGAGTAGCCACAGAAAAAAAAAACCCTAACCGTATCCCCCTCGTGCAGACTCTCTCACTTTCCGTTTTCCAATTATTTTTTCTGCATATGTTACTTATAAAGATATCACATTGAACATGACAATATAGATAATCAAATCCTTTGTGAGGTTGAAACAAATAAATATAACTAATTTAATTAAATAGTTAATTAAATTAGTGGCTGAAACACATCACAAATATTAGCTATCTTTGTTCATTCATACACTAAAAATATTTAAATTAAACACAACAATAGTGATAAAGCTTAATTTATTACAAAAATATATATGATGACCAAAAATACATTAACCATTCAAATCATAAACAAAGTAACTTGATAAATGTTAACTCTACTCATAAGTGAAATAGTAGTGGTTCCTCTTTCTATTAAGATTCCTTCAAGATACAGTAGTGAAAATGAGAAACTTTCTCACAAAAATTCATAAACCTTCATTGATAACAATGAATGATATTTATAGTTCGTAATCAAAACACAAATCTAGAGAAGTGCCATAGCATTCTGAAGTCATTTTAACAAACCATACTAAAAATAAACTAAAAGACAATAATCAATTGCAGCTGCAACAACTTGACTATCCATTCATTGTTGAATCTCACATATATCTATTTTTTGGCTTTTAATTCAGGTGGATTATGGAGTCATATACAAATGTGTGCAATGAATAATGTATTGTTAATTTCTTAAAGTAAATGAGTGGTGGTGTTGGTGAGATGTCTCAACATCAACCACTGATTATGCAGTTTGACTAGGAAATGCTAATGGCATTCCAAGTCAATCTTTGACATATTTTTTATCTTCTCAACCTCCTATATCGATGATTATTTCCATGCTTTAGTCACCAATTTTACATTTGGAGTATAAAGAGAAATGTAAGGATAAGTGGGAGCCTTCTAACTGAGTAATAACTTAGAGCCAATAAACAATTTCATTATGAATCTATGTCTTTTATGAGCAAAATCTTAAGAAATTGTTACGCAATAATGAAATCGTTTAGCACTTTGAAAATCATAAACTCATTACATTCAGCCATTAAATGATAAAATGTGGATTCACATGGGCTTTGGTACACATCATCACATCGAAATAGTTTATTGGAGAAAAATTTATGATTGCATCATTGAGACATGCGATATTCCCATACGTTGATAAGATTATAGAATGTAGTGGCTAAATTTACAGGTGGGAAGAGATATTGGAGGTCTTGTACCAAAGATTTCATATTGGAGGATTGAAAGGATAACAATAGATTAGAATGTTCTGATATAAAATTTGTGACATGAGTAGCGGGGAGTGTATCAAAGATCAGAGGATGGAGGATATCGGAGATCGATGATCAAAGCTTTGGTAATATACGAGATGTATGGGTTATCGTAGTATTTTCGATGTCACATATCGGAGGATGAGTGTGAATGAATATTGGAGGTTGGAATTTGGAGGATATTGGAAGAAAAGAGTGAAAGGGAATCTTGAAAGGTCAACGGATTGGGAAATATCGCAAATTCATGGATGGAGGATATCGTAGATCAATGATCGAGGGATTAGAGATCAATGAAGTGAGTGTCACTGTTGGTAGGCCAAAATGCCCTATTTTTACCCCCTTCCAATTATAAAACCACAATCATTAACCTTTGTTTATCTCCATAAACTTCCTCATTCCTACACTAGTCCAAGAATATTGTATATTCCTACATAAACATAAACTTCATATTTCATGTTTAAGGTTTATTAGGTGCTTAATTAATCATTTTAAATAGATTTCGTGCCTTTAATATTTCTTGTAACTTATGTTTACTTTCCTAAATTATTTGATAATCTAAAGTATTAATCATTATACTAGTTTGATCTAGTTCAAGTATATTCCTGCATCGCCAGCAGCTATCCATTTCATGATCTCCAGAACAGCTCGATCACTTCATGTAGGCATCTTGGTCCATGTCGTCCAATTTGGTTGTGGTCATCCAAAGTTGAAATCAAGTGGAGGATAATCAGGGATATGGCCGAGGATGAGGTCTACGGCCAACGAATAGTTCGCACCTTATTATAGCTGCTGGCTTAATTTTGTAATTTTGTTTGCTATTTCATTTCAGCCAAAAGGCTTGATTTGGAATTACTGTGTAATTTTCGGTTATGGCCATAGGCCGAAGGGTTGTATAAAATATATCCATTAGATATAACTAGGTTAGAAAGCAATAGTGATAGTAGTACAATTGCAATTTCTGGTTAATTTGTAATCTCATTGTCACTCTCTTCTAAGCTAGACTTGAACTCAAATGTATATTTGTCATTCTACATTTTAATTCTTCATTGATGTGCTATTAACGTGTTGAAGGTTTTCGTTTCCTAAAAATGGGAAACGAGTTGTTTGGCTATGGCCCAGCCAACCTAGCTCGTTTACCCTCTTGCTTCCGTCATCGTAAAGGTGTGTGTTAACTTTATTTATTTGCAAAAGCAAGGTTTAAATTTTAATTTTTTTATTACTTCAGAATTATGACTTATTTCATTAAATAGTCAAAGTGTGAATGGATTTGTTGTGTGAAAGTCAAATTGAATCACTTTATTTCCTATAATTTCTTTTCTTGTTTTCTTTCACTTGGATCATGCAAATAATATTATTCTTGCACCAATGCATGTAGGATTCTGCACTCTAGTTTGCTAGTTTATTTACAGCACATGTTTTATTATTTTTCTTTTATATGATTTAATCTATTTCTGCAAATCAAGTGTTCATCATCTGAAGGAATAAATTTTAATACTAAAAGTTAAACTCCTAAAGATTAAATATGACTTCATGAAATAGAAAAGTGTTGGAAATAATACTGAGAGGGGGGGGTGGTGAATCAGTATTATCAGATCAATATAACTTTTTCATTTCCATATTAAGATTCATATATGCTACTTCAGTTAAGACAAACCGCGTGTATAGACAACTATGTGTAATGCAACAAGCGTATATCCAGTAAACTTATGATTCAGTTAGTTGATCCTTAATGAGTGCATCAGAACATTATTGACCATATGAACAATAAATAGGAGAAGTAAAATAGAACAGATCATCACACACAAGAAGCACACATGAACACCATGATGTAAGGTGGAAACCCAATGTGGGTGACAACCACCTACTGTAAGTCGTCTCAATCTTCCTTTTAATAAGAAACTTCTTTTACAATGATTTTGTACTGGTGCAGTCTTATACGAGTACACAAGCTTCTACCTACTGAAGACTACAACCTTTTCTCGTTCTCCAGACTCTCCTGGAAGGGAGCTACAACCCCCTTAGCTCTTGTACTAGCCGATGTACTAGTACGTAGGTGCCAGCTTACTATCTTCTCTCATCCTCCAGGGACCACATTTCATACATTTTCAAACTGGATGCTCCTGAAGCACAACACCATAATCGAAAAGGCCATCTTTCATCTAATTTTCATACTAGACCCATCAATATCATTGAAGCACAAAATCAATCACTACTTGCATCATCAATCTCTGAATCACTGAATCAATGCTTTTAACAAAGCCAATCCATATACAGATCTATAAATATTTCCTCATAACATTGTAGCTAAAACATATGTCAATAATTCATATCTAGTCTATCAAACCAGAGAATGATTAACATTCCAATTTAAGATCCCGATCCATCAAATATCAAATAGATCTGCAATCAACCAAATTCCTTGTGCACAAACTGAATCAATACCTTCTCAGCACACAACAACCAGATATCAGTCCAGAACCCTGAACACAGCAGTAATAGACAAAAGCAGCTAAAACATATTTCAAGAAAAGTCCACAACTTCACCAATAGAAACCTGTGGGTATTCACACTTCTGCTGTGTCGAACCTGCGCAGCTCCACACCTATGACTGCGGCTCGCCTACGCACCTCTGCATCTGCAACTGCAGCTCGCCTGTGCACCTCTGCACCTGCACCGGTGGCTTGCTTGCGCTCTTCCGCACCTGCATTGTGTCCTGGCTTGTGCACCTCCACACCCGCGCCGTATCTCGCCTGCGAACCTCCGAGTATAGACACTTTATTAATCCTCAATTATACCCCAGACTGTCAAATTCAGAGATCTGATCATGCACCAAAGAGATCTTGACCTATCAGTAGATCTGCCTTATAATGCTCAAGTTTCTCCTTGATTCAGATCCAACTATCACTCACAAACCAATTACCAGAGTTTCAAATCTTCCTCTTAATATATTCAACACACACAAGTGAATAGGCCAAATGATCTCCTTCCCTTTTTATAGTCTAGGCCTTTCTCAAACCATGGACCAAAACCATAGGATCAAAAACATTGGACTAAATACCATGGACCAACAATAAGATTTCCCACGTGCGTGTTTTTTTCTACATGAAAATCTGTGTATTTTAGGTTCGCACCTTTTGTTCGGAACACCTACGAACATGTCCACACCTTCTGAACGGCATGCTTGTGCAACCTGCCGATGACTACACCTTTTGATCAGTGCAGCTGCGGAACCTACCTGAACTTGTGATCTACTACCTATGTAAGTTGCCATCAACGAAAACACCATATTGCCAACAAACTGAAGACAATCTAAAGAAGGATCAGAAAGTATACTTTAAGAGGGAAAAATTTATATTTTTTAAAGAGAAAACAACCATCAGTGGATCAGTACATCATGACCTAATGGAATGATGCAAATTTTCAGTATGGGACCCCTAAAATGAAAATGGAAAGAGTGAATTTTGGTCCCTGATGGAAGTATGCAGATACTGACACTAACATTTGCCTTATTAGGGATGGTAGCTCCTTGGAGGTGTCAAGAACACCGTAGAACAAGTGTCTCATCCATTGGGCAATACGATCAAAACCAAAAAAAGTGGAAAATGACTAAATACAACTGAACATTAACTCTCAACAAAACTAACTCAAAACTTGACTATAAACCAAATCGACCAAACTTGACACTAACCATTTAAACTTTATAGCCTTCACTTCGAGCCCCAAGCTCAAATGACATTGTACTTGAAAACTTGCAAGGAAAATCAAAATGGTATACACATTGAAGGTGTAGTAACTTCAGGAAACAACCTCAAAAGTAGTAATGCTTCAAGAGCCTACCACTCACTGGCCCTCTTGAACGATCCTGACCATCCATTTCCTTTAACAAAAAGGCATTCTATCCTCGATAGGCTGAGATTTCGTACAGTCCTTTCCATAGATTGTCAAACTTACCATGCTTTCCCTTTTCCTCATTATGCGCATCCCACTGCAGCACTACATCCTCCAACTGAAACTTATATGCTTTGTTTTTGTGGTCATCGATATGCTTTATCTTCTCTTGCAACCGAAAAATGTTTTGGGAAACCTCTTCTCTTGTTTGCTAAAGGTGAATCATTTGATTAATTCTACACTGAATATCATCCTCTTAGCTTCCAACTTCCTATAGTAGTCTCATGACCGGGACTATAAGTGATGTTGGAAATACTGTATTAGTACCATAAACCAAATCATAAGGTGACATACCTATGGATTTCTTACTGCTCACTCTATCGGCCCACAAGGCATTAATAAGATTTTGATGCCAATTCTTCTTATTCGTCTCCAACATTTTCTTGATTATATTCACCAAGGACTTATTTGATGACTCGACCAATCCATTGCCCTATGGGTAGTATGCTGTGGAATGACCCAATGTAATATTGTACTTGTTGCAAAACTCCACCATATTCTTGGACTTAAATTATGCTACATTATCTGTTATGATCTTGTGACGACAACCAAAACAAGACAAGATATTAGATTCTAAAAATTAGATAATTACCGTATCCATGGCCTACCTTATTAGAATGGCCTCAATCCACTTGGTCAAGTAATCGGTAGTTGTCAAGAACCATTGGTTTTGTGTTGATGATATAGGATGGATTTCCCGTATGAAATCAAGTCCCCACTGCTAGAAAGGTGCATTTACTTCAACTAGTTTCAAAGGAAGAGGAAGCAACTTCTTTTTTCCTTGAGAAACTTGGCATTCATGGCAGCTCATCACTGTCTTATACAAATATGAAAATAAAGTCGGCCAATAATATCTTGCTCTCAACACTTTGTTAGCTATTGTTTTCAAAAACAAATGACTACCACAATCACCTCTATGAAAATCATGCATTACCTTTTGAGCTTTGTCTTCAACCAAACAATTAAGAAGAACCCCTCCCAGATCTTTCCAATAAACAGAACTATTTAAAATGCAGAGTTTTGCAAATTTGAGTTTTAGTGATCTACCTTTACTTCTTGACATTCCAGGAGGTGGCAAAAGATGCTAAAGAATACAAACTATATCAAAATACCATGGTGATTGGAGAAATATTTTTGAGACTTGAATGAGCAAGCCACCATCTTCATCCTCCAACATTGCTGCAATGAGATTTATGTCTAGAGCATGCAAATTTCATTATGCCATCATTTTTTCTAAACCTTGTCCCTTGATCAGTTTAGTGGGTTTAATCTCTAGATCGTATTCCAACATTGCTGCTATCCACTTACCTCTTCTTCCCTCCAGATAAGTTTGCATCGGAACATCCTTTACTACTACATTAGGAACATATGCTATGGTATGTGAATGCATAATGTACACTCTGAGATCCTTCAACGATTTTATGAGATCCAGTGCTTGTTTTTCAATGATATTATACCGCAAGGTAGCATCTTGAATAGTCCTATTGAAAAAAGCAATGGGTTTCTCCATTTGATCTCGCTTTTGCATCAATATCGCAACCATGGTGTGCTCGAATGCAAATGAAAATATAATGAAATCATGAGTGTAATAAGGACTAATCAAGACTAGGGTTTTGGTCAAAGAAAACTTTACCAAATTGAATGACTTCATGCCATCTTTGGTCCATTTCACAGTGCTATCCTTTTTCAACATATCAGTCATTTCAAGTAAATGTTCAGCCAAATTGGGTATAAATCTACGTAATAAATTAATCTTACCATTGAAAGCATGAATCTCCTTTTTGCTATGCGGAAAGTCTATATGCTAAATTGCCTCCACCCTTGAAGGATCTATGTAGATACTGTCTCTAGAAATGATATGACCAAGGAGTTTACCCTTGTCCATGGAAAAAAGACTCTTCTTGGGGTTGAGAGAAATCTTGAAATTTCTACATTTCTAAAGACAATCCTTAAGTGGTGGAAGTGTTCATCATCGCAACCAAAAAATACTGTCAAATCATCTAAATAAACAACCAAGAAAACATCCTTCTCATTAGCAAAAGTGATGTCCATCGCTCGCTGGAAAGTGGCTCCGACATTCTTCAATCTGAATGGCATTTTGGCATAATAAAAAGTTCCCCAAGGTTTTGTGAAGGCAGTTTTTTCTTGGTCTTTTTCATGCACAAAGATCTAATTATAGCCCGAGTAACCATCGAGTAGTGACATCCGTGATGCTCCAACTACTCTTTCCAAAATATGGTCCATCTTTGGAAGTGGGTAATCATCCTTTAAGGATAATTTGTTGAGGTTCTAGAAATCTATGCACAACCTTATTTCTCTAGTTTTCTTTCATACCAGGACCAAATTCAAAATCCAATCAGAAAATCTAATTGGAACAATGATGCTAGCTTTGAACAATCTGTTCACCTATTTCTCGATGGATGGCAGCAGCTTTGGATTGATCCTTCTCAACTTCTGTCTAAAAGTCTTTTGATGTGGCTTCATAGGAATAGTATGCTGAATTATATCCTTGTCATACACCTTCAAATATGAATAATCCCATGCAAACACATAAGAAAATTCAGAAAGTAATCTAACATACTAGGCCTTTACCTTGGGAGACAATGCTTTTGATAGCTTTACAAGCTTGGGCTTGTCAGCTATTCCAAGATTGACATCTTCAACTCCTTTGTCCGTAGGAACCAAGCTTAGTTTTCTTGCAACATCATCATGTTCAAAAAGCTCCTTTAAAGGTATGCGACCTCTAGGAATAATGTTATCCTTTAGTTGTAATACCTCCATCTAATTCACCTCAATCTCTTGTTCATCGGTATCACAATCATCATCAATGGAAGCATTCTTGAAATTTCCTTCATTATGCAAAAATGCATTGATTTCATTATCATCCCAAAACACTTGCCAATACCTTAAAGTATCTGGAACAGCAAGCCAGTGTTTGACATGAATTTCAAACTTGTTGCTGGAGTTCATTGGGATCTTCAAATTTCTTGTCGTAGTGGCGAGTGAATCTGCAATAATGTTTTGAGTTGGGGGTAATGTTGTCAAGCTATATTTAGGAAACATTCCCAAAATATCTAGGACTACATTTCTGTAGGCTCTCATTCACAGATGCTTTTCTTGATACTCTCCCTTTACCTGTTTGATCACCAACTCTAAATCACCATAAACAAAAATACTTTTTGTATTCAGTTTCTTCAAAATTTTAAGAGTTGTAAATCAAAGCCTCATGCTTCGCTTCATTGTTAGAGAAATCAAAAGCCAACTTGTAAGAACATACTCTAACATTACTTGGGACTTTGTTAGGCTAGAAAGTAGGGTTGCGAATCCAAATTCCTATACCAACACAATCCTTACCCATAGTGCCATCGAATTCCATGCTCCAAAGGTCCACTTCATCTTCTAGATGTTGATTTTTTTTTCCCTCTCTACCTTACCTTGCCTTATTACTTCATTTTTTTGCTCTTCACTGACCTTTTGTTGCTATGTAGACTGTTCAGAAGCACTTGCTACTTTTTATTTTTCCTGATTAAGTAATGCCCTAAATTTTTTGGAAATTTATGGTACCTATCTACTTATACAATCTAAATATCTATCACTTAATTCATTATCTGAGTACAAAACAAATTATTCTAAATCAGTGTGTATAGCAGTTATTGGATGATTCACAAGCTTCTCTTTACTAGTGATCATGTATTTCATTTTCTTCTCCCAGTACAACTTTCTCAATTGACCGAAAACAAGAATGGTAGCATAAGAGAAGTCAAGTTGTAAAGTTCCCTTGAGTTTATCACCCCATGATCTAGACAAGAGCATATCAAATCGAGGTGGAATATTAGCAACAACCACATCCATCAAAACATTTTTGGCTGGGATTTGTTCTAAAGACACTACTAGATCTTTGATAAGACCAATGCAACGAACTCTACCAGAGTCAAAGGAGTACAAATCATGATATTTCCAGGTAATATCCAAGCCCAACTTCTCCATAATGGCTTTAGGTGTCAAATTATGAGAAGCTCCGGAATCAAACATGGCATTATGTAGAATGTACTCATGCAATCTAAGACTCAAATAAATGGGAGGAACTTCACTATCTTTAGGTTGACCTTCTAGGGTTGGACCAAAAATGAGTTCAGGATGATCAATCTTCAATATTTACCATGTCTAACTAAGAGTCTATCTGCAAAATTCTAAATACATTGTGTTTATAATTACTATTCTTTACCAGCTCAGTCAAAGGAATGGACACTTTTAATTTAGCAATTTCACTTTCTAAATTAAAGGATGAAACTTTTTTTGCCTCTTTGATAGTAATTTCCTTCTTCTCTACTTGCTCTTAGCCTAAATTTTGTTGATTTTTCTTCTCGTTTGCAATGATATTTGTTGATGGTACTTTGTTGGAACTCAGATCAATAGGCTCTTTCCCTTTCTTCTGAATGTTTGAGGAGTCATTCTTTGATTGCAAATCCTTTCTTTTCTGAATGGGATTGATCGGTACATCTCTACTCCTCAAATAATACTACCTCTATTATGTTTTCAAAGAATTCATATAATCTCACTGATAATCATCAGACTCGGCCTCCAAAACTGCATCGTTTGCTAATATGTAATCTTCATCCCTTTCTATGTCTGGAACCTCTGCATATTCTTCATTTTCCATTAGAAAAATGGGCATACCATAGGCAATGAAAAATGGTTTGCTTCAATTACTGGATCATCGTCATCTTCTTCTTCCATTCCCTAAACACAATTCTGCTGCAAAGGAGTTCTGATCTACTGTTGTTGTGTTGGTTAGTCTAGTGCCTTTTGTTCCCTCTACTTGATCCAGAATTGGGGTTGTTGTTGTCCTCTAAAATTTGGATTCTTGATTGGTGTTTCAGGTCTATCTGTGATGGTCAGCCGGTTAACCATCCTCTCAACTGTTCGGATCAAAGTATCCATCTTGACATCTGAGGTAGATGCTTCCTTCATTATGGCCACTCTCTTTTCAGATCTCATTCTTGCTCTTTTGACCAACAGATTTGCTTCTACACTTACAACGTTGTTCTGCATGTCTTCTAGTGTGGTGGGATCATGTTCCTGTAATTGATATGCCATATCAGTATTGAAACCGTCTGGAGTAAAGCTAACCCCTCTAGTGGAATAATGTTGGCGAGAATAGCATTATATACTGCATTAAACCTCATGCAATAATCTTGCACACTTTCACCGACATTCCTTTTGATATTTCCATACTCAGAAAAAATTTCGGGTGGATTCTTCTTTACCTCCCACCAATCCAGGAATTGCCTATGTAGGACTAGCAAAGTGATGATAGAGGTTGCGGGTAAAGCTCTGAACCATTTTCTAACATCACCTCCAAAGCTTTGGACAAGCAATCTCATAGTCACATCATCTATCTCTACCTCATGAATGTTAAAGAAGTCATTCATTTTATCAACATGTTGCTGAGCTGTAATGTTTTGAGTGGCATCAAAAAGTGGTATTTTACTTTGGTAATCAGTGGGAATAGCACCAAGATTCTGAGGTAAAACAAGGGGTGCATACCGGGGCGCCATGACACGAGGTGGATTTAAGACAATGGTTGGATTACTAGGGGTTGATGGAGTAGTTGATGGAGAACTAGGAGTAATAGGTGTTTAATAGGATATGATAGGTTGAAGGGGAAGTGCAACTATAGACTGAGGTTAGGAATGAACTTCATAGGTTGATGGGAATAATGATGAACTAAGGGTAGTGGATGTTGGTTCAGAAAAATCAGGGATCTTAGCAGCACTAAAGGATGATTGAGGAGAATTTAGGATATACTCATCAATTAACCGATTTTCCTTTTGAATTTCAAGATCTAGGATAAACTCTGGGTCTAGAACTATATCATCAAGTGCAAGTTCATATTTGGTTCTAGATAAAGAAAGGTCAAATGACAAATCAAAAGGGAGATCTTCTAAGAACAACCACTCATCCAGGCAAGAATCTACTTTTATCGAAGGAGTTAAGATAACTATAATTTCTTTTCTTTTGAGTCTTCTTGACATCATGTTAGGATTGTCAACTACTGGGGCAGGATTTGGATCTGGATTGGCCCTATTGTACTTTCTCAAAGCCAGTGTGCTCAAATTTCGAAGTTTTCTATATTGCTTTACAACTTTCTATTTCATCCTAGTAAATTATAAAACTCATCATCCAAAGTTCAAGAATTTAAATGAAAGATATTATCAAGGTGAATAGTCTTTCATCCCCAGTATGATCTCCACCATGTTATCACCTAGATTGACCTTAGGCTGAAGGGAGGCAATGCCAGGGTAACCACAAACCAACCTTAGCCAAGTAGTTAGCCCTACTACGCTAGGAGAGGGCTCTCTCTATAAGGATCTTAGTCACGATGATTGGATCAAATAAAGGCTTTTAGGCTAGGTATAGTAGCTCGAAATTTTTTATTGTATTTTGTAGAGGTTTTGTTAGATCGGGAGGAGCTGGGCAATTTAGGTCTAGGAAATTAGGTTAGAAATGCAAGGTGTTCTATGGGGAAAGGTAGGCATAGGCTTTAGCACTCTATGGCTTGATGAGGTGAGATGTTTAAGACTGGTGAGAAGCTAAGAAGGGCATGTGACAATCATGGATCCTTCCTAGACTACAGAAAACATGAAACAATGAATGGTTTCCCAAGGTAGAGCACTGATGCAATGAATTATGCCTATCAAACTTGAAAACATTCAACTAGACGTAATGAAATGATTAATGGCATACATAAAACATATAAACATATAATCACAAAAGAAGAAACTGTAGAAAGGTGGAAGCTTCAAATGCTCCCTCCTCTAAGGTCCCTCAATCCTATGCTTTGTTTGAAATAGTTGGGTCCCTCAACCTATGCTTTGTGCCCCAAGTTAGATGAGCTCAAAGCTCTTCTGCGTACCCCAAAAGTGCCAATGAACCCTCGTCTAGTCCATCAACCTCCTGCCATGATCAAAGGCAACCCGAACCAGCGACACCCTTGCTAGCGCCCACTTACGTTTTATGCAACGTAGCAGATCATTTAATCAGCCAATGTCCAAAATTAAGGGCCTTTAACTTATTATATCCAATTAACCGTGTTGCTCAAAGCACTAGACCCAGGAAAATATGTCACACTTGCCACATTTTTGCAAGAAATCATCATGTGTGACATTGTGACTACCTTTCTCGATTTTGTTCTTTGTTAGGATAAATGCGGTGATTTATCGTTGAGTATTTTGATTTAGTCATTAGATACCGAACCATCATATCATACCCCACCATTATTGAATGAAGCATCTAGGTCCATTTTATGTGTGTTTGAGGAGAAACGGTCGCCAATAGTGCAACAATGCCCCCATTATTTCATCTCCCCCCACCATCATCAATCTAAATCGGGGAAAAAATGATCTAAGGTTGTCTAGTAGAAAACATCACCCCTCACATGTGCCCTATGTGATAAACCCAACCATTTGGTAAATCAATGTCGGTAATTAAGTAAGTTTAATGACATCTTTCGCTTAGTGGTCCAAATTCCACAAGTCCATATCTCCAATTAAGATAAAATCACATGGTTTTATTGTCACGTCTACTCTCAATCACATCATACAAGGAATTTTCAGTACCTTCCATGTTTTCACACAACAAGAGTAGCACTGAAGCAAACCCACACCAGGAAGTCACGTCACGCCAATGCTAAGATCCAGAGATGGATGCCACCCCAGGATGTCCCATCTCATGACATTAACTAGGCATCAATGTCTCATACTATGAGTAGTACCACGACCCACACTATCTATTCGGTTGATTCTAGTCCAATGTGCAATTTTGTACCAATATATCTCATAGCACCAAGACATGTCATATCTTACAAACATTTCGATAGCCTAGGATTCAGTGTTAAACTCCTATTGAGGAAGCTACTTTTACCCCTTGTACACCAACAAGAATGCAAGAAATTCCTCCCACATGGCATCAACCCACCATAATTGAAATTCTACCACCACCTAATGCTAACGACATCCAACACCATATATGATTTATCTCCTCATTTGTAGGAACCATGATTCGTGTTTTCTTCTCATCATTTTTTGGTTTCGAGGCCATAAAATCCACCTCACTGGTGGTAACACCACCGACGGTGTAGAACCATCCCATATGTACTTTTTCAACCTCTCTTGTTCTATAACATCAACCAACAAAGCATATTCTTTCTTTTCAACCAGCAAGACGGGGTCTCAATCCCAACCTCAAGACCTGGTGCAACCCAATTCAACATCAGATAATATTTTTCACTCAGACGAATATATTTTAGTGGCCATGATGAAACCAAATTTCCATTGGGATTCCATACATCACCATTCTTTCTTCTTACTGGAGAAAACATTCTCACCTATTGAGGCACCAAGTCACAACATCTTCACAATAGAAATACAGGACTTCCTACCCCCAGGAAAAGTACATCGGTCTAAAAACCACATCCCGACACTAGATGCATTTAAGGAGGGGAACATGTCAAATATATCACCTACCATTAAGGTTTATATTTCAATCAAACTTGGCATTGTTGAAGAGATCTCGTTGGGGGCATCATGATCCCCAGAAGAGGTAACCTCCTATAAAGCCATGTCTCCATAATATAAGTACATTTCCACATGGCCATATTCTAAGATGCCCGTATTAGCCCTTTGGTCGTGGATCACAAAACCATCATGTGGCATGATTCTTACCTAGCTAGGCAAAAGAAACTTCAGCTTCACTCATTTAGAGAACCCATCAGGTGCGCCTTCCTTTGTTTTTGGTACATCCATCTTTCTAGTTTACATGTTTTGATAGATGGATGTTTTCACTTGGGGTATTGTCTTTCGAAATTGCAGGGTATCAACACGTTCAAAACAATCTCATTCCCTTGGTGGAAATATACAATTAAGGTATCATCCTCCACTCAACATGATAGGCTTCCTCTATCGCCTTTCATATCCTGTCATCACATCTCTGACATTAACCATAGGGTTCACCATCTTGACCATGCTTACCATCACCTTCTACCTGCACATGGTAGCATCCACATCATTTGATAGAACCCCACCTACATGTACCACCCCATTTCATATTCCCCTTCACACTATTGGTATCCATGTTCATCCCCCCAAGCGTGAGAGTCATTTTACGCACATGTATCAAATATGAACATCATACTTCTCTTCTTTTCGCCTTTATTTCCTCCCCTACTCCTAAGTTGCCATCCTTGATCACAGACGGATTGAATTGCATGCTACACTGGGCCTACCATCCACTCATATTTTCATCACCCATTTTTATCACTTCATCCACCTCATCAACCCCACACCAAGACCAGCCAATGGGGCCCCTACCCTCCACATAACACACCTTACCTCAATCATCATGCAGATCACTATTTTTATGAGGCACCCATCTCTGTGTATGTACATCCAAACCACCTTCATATTCTTTTGGCAAGTGTACAAATATATTTTTAGGAAAAAGCTTCCCACCCATATTTTCATGGCTTTTTACCCAACAGTAGTTTCTAGTCACCCTTGGTCGAATTTCACACATCACCCACAGTCATTTACCCTTTTCATGCCAGTCAGAAGATACATACGCCCACCCTGGAAACCCTACTGACTCTAGGGCCATGCTTATCAGCAAACATGTTCTGACTGTCACTATTTTCATAACATATTCAACCTTTGTCCAGTTTTCCATATCCACTCATATTGTCATCTCTCACTATCATACCTTGTTTGACCCACACTATTATAGTCTTCTTACACCTTATATTGATTCCCTGACACAACATATCAAGTGGTTGACGCTTCTTTCCTATCGACTTCAACACTTATACTCCAAGATCAAGGAAGTACCTTGGATATTCCCCCCTTGAAGGGATATCCTCAGGTGGCACAATGGGAATCACTATCACCCACTGATGTCATTGGTCCCCTTGACATTCGACACCAACACAAGTTTTCATGTCAAGGTGGTACTGTACTTAATGATTGTTGCAGTTCTTTCATGAATTCAACTACCCCCACATCATGATACAGTGGAGGTACCCAAAGTCAAACACCCATGCATACTACAACACCTCATTCAGTAGTGCCTCACCTTTTTTATGCATGGAGGAGCCAAGTTCAATCTATCTATCGAAGAAAAGCCCTTGAGAGCATCAGTGGTTATCATCATCATCCATCAGCATGTCAACCACCATAACGTTGACTGGACATAACCATTTCATGTATGATTGTAATAATTCATTACTAGTCATCATAACAAGCATCAGACATGCCCGCCTCATATAGACACTTTTTTATTCTTTAGGTTTTCTTCAAAGCATGGTTATCCTTTATACTCAGTTAAGGGGTTTCCCTACTCATCTCCATAACAAGTTATCCTCTCTCTCAAAAAGTTGAATAGATTCTCCATCAGAATAAAAAACATGATGTACTTCAACTATATGTTTCCTCCTAACCTCATACATTAGGGGGGAATTGTTAACACCAGAAAATTGTACACATGTTTGCACAATCTAGAAGATGCTAAAATAAATCCAGTTGAATGTACAAGTGAATATTTTCCAGCTGAAGACATCATGAAGTTCAAAAATTTTAATTTCTCTTAAGGTCAAATGCATATTGAATTAAAAATCTATGATCATGCAGCTTTTCCTTCAATATTTGTGTGACTGTGTGGATTTTCCTTCGAAAGTCACGTGGTCAAAGAAATGGCTTACTTGGGAAATTCAGGGCCACTTCCCACACTTGGAGGACGATTCCTTGACATATGCCAGTCAAGGGAAACCGAATTTGAGTCATCCTAAAGATATGAAACCCTCAATGGAATCATCTTGTCCTACTCTTGATTCATTATCATTCATGAACCAAGAAAGGTAAGATGGATTCAAAAAATTCTATATAAACATGCCATGGGAGAACCAAAATAAGAGACAATGTTATGCTAGCCAAATTGCTATCAGAGCACACCAACATTCCATTTTTGAAGCCAAAGAAAGTAAGAGCACGAGCATGTTGGCCATATTTCTCCTAAGCAATCCATCATCTTAGTGAGAGGAGAAGAGTCCATCATTGGAGAGTCTTCTTACTTCTTTGAGAGACAAGAGAAGCTTGTAAAGAGATTGAGGAAAAGAACCACCTTGTTGAGGATTTTTTAGCACCATATCTAAAATAATTCTCTTCAAGCATTTAAGATTCATATATTGTATTCAACATCTACTACCAGCAGTCAATAGAGGGAGATTTTTCCATTATTTTGTTGACTTGTTTTCTCCATTGAGCATTGCTTGTGTATTTATCTCTTTGTTTTAGTTTATGTTTGTATATGCATTGTTTTCACTATTTGCAATGATTTTTTGATCTAAGTCTATTCACTCACAGCACCAACTCTGTTTGTGATCCCTTGTAGGGAACAAACAACTGCTAAGGAGGTGCCTTTTGGTATGTTAGTGTCAGTCATTTTTGCCTATCACCAGTGATAAAAAATGATTTTACCAAGTTTTTTTAGGGGTATCAAGGTTAAATTTTATCATTTCAATAGATTTTCATAATAAAATTTGGTCACTCATTAGTTTGTCTAGGATTATCTCTATTCTCTCAAAAATTTCACATGTCGAACGCTTACATCACTCAGATGAGTGTATCATCATAAAGAGAATATCATCATGTCAGTCATCACCATTAGGATTTCACTCAATCTAATGTCTTCATTAGTTCATTAGGGTTTCAAGGTCACCTACATTTTCATTTCATGTATAAAAATCCGGCATAAGATGAGTTGTGATAAGCAACTCTTTTCAATAAATTTGTATGTAATTTCATGAGTACTTCATGGCCACAATCTCAAGGTTACAAAAGAAAGAAGGTTCACTTTTCAAAAAGGTAAAAAGAAGTTCATGTTACAAATCTCCAAGTTGATCAAGTTTAAAAAGGAGTGAAAGTCATGTCTGAAAAAGGTATGTGGGGCCCATTTTCACTCAAAAGAGGATCATACTATGCCTATAAAATCCAAAAAGTCCCAAACATATTTCATTTCATCCTTACCTCGTTTGGTTATTGAGCTCTTTCCTCCTTAAGTGAAAAAACACAAGTTTTCTAGCTCAAATTGGCAAAAATTCCTAGGCATTGCGCTTCTATGGACTACATTGTGTTTCTGGGAGAGGCATTGCGCTTCTGTGAACTATGTTATGCTTCTATCAACTAGGCTGTGCATAGGACAGAGTGTCCTGAAACTCACTAAAAAATTCCCAAATTAAAATTTTAATCTTGCATTCCTGTTTTCTATTTCTTTAAGCCATCTTGCAAGTAAGTACACTCATTTCACTCCCTCTTGTACTTTGTCAAAACAAATGAATGATCGTTAGTTTAGTCATCTATGGTTTACATGAATTTCATGTTTTAAAGCTTTAAAACCCTAGAAATTAATATCTCATACCTTTGTTTGCATAAAATTTACCATTCCATTCACCAAACAAATCATTTCCCTTCAGTTTACTTCACTTTCCTACAAACCCTAGCTCTTACCTTTCAAATTGAGAAATTTCCCACATTCATTTCCCTCCATTTCAAATTCCTAAGATTTCTAAAACCCTTATCCATCTCCCAAAATTTCCCTATCATCATTTCCCTTCCCTAACTCCCTCATTTCACCATTTCAATCATTCCTCACTATTTTTTCCATTTTCCTATCATCTAGGGTTTTGAAAATGGAGGGAGATTCTTCACCGTCAGAAAAGAGAAAACATCATAAAGGAGGGAGGTTTATGAGGTATGAGCCTACAAACTACAATGAAATCAACTCTTCACTATTCATTAGACATTGCTTTGAAGATGTCAGTTGCCTAGGGTTTTGTCAAAGAGTGGGTGAAGTAGGTTTTCATGAGTAGCTCATTGATTGGATTACCACCAATCTAAAAGCGGAAAAATCCATTATAGCAGGGATTGAATTTACATTATTAGTAGTTGCCATCTCTCTTTCCACAAGGATACCTCATCATGGGGAGTATTGGTTCAAAGGCATGAACCTAGACCTTGAGCAATACAAACCTTTCTTAAAATCACCCTACAGAGAGGCTCATTCATACATCATTCCATTCAGATACCTGTTGGAAAAGTATGCACCACTGATGAAGGTTGTAATGAAGTTTTTCACATGTGAGGGGAGATTTTCCAGACTCTATCAGGATCACATTATGCTACTAATGCATTTCACATATGTGAAGCCTCTCAACCTATGTAACTACTTGTGTAGAAGTCTTATCAAAATGTTTGATAAAGGTGCAAATGAAAATTAAAGAGAATTACCCTTGCCTTTTCCATCACAGTTTGGTAAAGTTTGTAGTCGTCCATTAGTCGGAAGAAAAGAACATGGCATGGGATACCTTCATTGAAACAGCTTTGCGGTGGCATGAAACTACTTCATCAAGCCATCACCAAGACACATCAACACAGCCTATGGATATAGGGTCATCAAGAAAATTAGAGGAGGTTCCCAAGGAACCTTGACCTGAGGTGACAAAAATATATTAGAGAGGAAGAAGGTTTGTGTTTACTTCTCAAACTGAGAAAAGGGCCAAGCCTTCTACATCAGCACAACATGGATCACATTTACAGGATGAGGAGCTAATTGAGCATGATATTTAACTAGTTGACTTGGAGGCAGCATATGAGCATTCAAAATTGAAACAAGTTATCAAGGAGAAGGATACCCAAATTAGAGAGCTCATGTACAATTTGGCACGGGAAAGATTTATTATTTCTTTCCTTGAGCAAGAAAACAGTCAACTCAAAGCCAAACAATCATGGAGAAAGAGAAATCCAAGATTTTGAAGAAAGAAGAAAAAGGTAAAGAAGTATTAGAGCATGATGAACATGATGAATAGGAAAATCAGGTTGGAAAGAAGAAGCCAAGGACAAAAGGTCTCAAAAGAGCATTGCAGAAAGAAAAAGACCAAAACCTACTAGATGAAGACTTGGACATTGAAGACACAATTACTTTGGGAATTAATGAAGACAGAGAGTATCGACTAGGTAAGGTCAATGGCCATCTTGAGCAGATTCTTGACAAAGCTAATAGGAAACCTTCTCCTAGTATAACCCTTCTATGCTATATCTATATCTTATATTCCTATTAGATTATTGACATTTGTCCTCTCCCTATGCTCACTCTACTATGTTGTCTCTCTCTTGAAGGTATTCTCCTCAATAATTGCACAGAGGACCATGATTTGAAACATATCCTCTAAAGCATGACCTTTGAGAAGGCTTTCGACACATGGTCCACCACTACCAAACCAGAAACATGATTTGCAACATCAAGCTCAAGTAAATGCAAAGCAAGCTAAGGAAACCCTAAAAGACAAAAATGAGAGGGATATCTTGGATATGATTGCTGAAGCATCTATGAGAGCACAATATACCTCATTTTTCACTTCTAGACCAATTTTGGGAGTTTTATAAGCATTTTTGGTTTTTGGTGAATTTTGGTGCGAAATTCAAAAATTGCACTAGTTCAAGGCACTGCGCTTTTCCCTCATAGCTCCAAATTAAAAGTGGCTTGCATTTTTGGAAAGCTAGTGACCTCCTCTCAAAACCCATTTCATCATATTTCTAATACAGGACTCATATTTTGAGAAAAATGAGAAAAAGGGGTCAAAAATCAACATTCTGCCCTTGTTTTTGACAGGTGTTGTGCTTTTGGAGACACCTTGGGAGAATTAGTTTTTGAAGGCCTTCGCATGGGTAATTTTCAAAAAATTAAAGATTTAATGGAAACTAGATAGGCAATGCTAGTTGAACATTCTCTCATATTTCAAATTTGACTTTAGAAAGGCACCTAAAAGTGGCCTCAAAGTTGGCACTGCGCTTCTGCATTTTTCTAAGTTTTCAATTAAAAATTCCACTATGTAATTTCTCAGATTTCTAGTTTGACTTGGTCAAAGGTAACCTAATGATGTAAATTCAGTAGTTATAAGTCTATATGATGTAATCATGAATCAATTATCATGATAGGTTTTTTTTATGGTTAATTAGGCCTCATAAATGAAGCAAAACTCAAATCAAAGTCTAAGAGAAGTGTTTGTTTTTTACCTTCTCA
Organism: Pinus taeda; assembly: GCA_000404065.3. NCBI lineage: Eukaryota > Viridiplantae > Streptophyta > Pinopsida > Pinales > Pinaceae > Pinus > Pinus taeda. Next base: position 5,472 of record APFE030240262.1, on the reverse strand, counting down.
CTCTCACTTGTTGGTTGAGAGATTCTTGGAAACTGTTCCACCAATTAGGGATTCAACCCCTGAAGGTGGGGAAGTTGTTCATTTGAGTCTATATGTATCATTTATCATTAACACAGAAGGGTTGGACTTCAGAGGAGAGGACTTGTATTTTATGCTTTCACATAGTTAATCAAGGAGCAATTGCAGCTATTTTTCAAGAATACATGTGCAATGAGTTTGTGGTGTTGTTTTATTTCTATATTAGTTTCTTATCAATGAATCCATCTCTCTTAACATGTTTTTCTTTCCTCAACAATTTTCCTTACAGTTATATAGGTAGAATTCTTTATATTTAAAGCTCTGTTTATGTGGAAAATCGTCTTTGTGTATTTTTTCTTATAGATTAAAGAATTCATGGTAATACATGCTCATTATGACCTTCTAAATTTTTCAAAGCCTACACTACATTGACCAAATTCTTAGATTCATCACAAGACACTGCTATATTTCTACTCTTTATGCCTACTACTGCAAATATTTGAGACCTTAACGTAATTTCTCTTTCTCATCCCTGGTCCAACAACCTAAAAAACCCTAAATTTTCAAAAACTCAACTAAAACTATTATATCTAGCCTAAAATCCATTTATCTTCCAATCATTGACTGTGAAATCCTTAGAGAGATCCCTCTCTAGTTTAGCAGGGTAGCTAGTGAACTGCAAGTGGTTTGAAGTTACCTCTTTCGATCTCCTCCTTAGCCTGGGACATTGTAGAGGCTAGCATGGTACACCATTCCCACAAAAACATTACCACAATGAGGCTCCTTTTATAACATGAGGCATAAATTTTCATATCCTCATGACCCTTGACTTTCCAAATTCTAATGACCTTTGGCCTTCCATGACTCTTAAACTCCCAAATGACTTTTGGAATTACATGTCTTTTCGATTTCTTCACATGGCCTTTTTTTCCATACATGACTCTTGGACTTCTACTTCTTTGCATTTACAATAATTACATCATTACATCATAATTTCCACATCATCATGTGGTGAGGAAATGACAAGTCACTATCATGGATGACTTGGACTCATAGTGACTGATGACATGGACTTTCTTCAATAGGTGACAAGGTTATGACATGTGTCTTTGATATTGCATGCACCTTCCATGTTGTTGATGTCTTCACCCTCCAAAGAGTCTTTGATCTCATGGAGTATTTTGGGCTACTTTGGTCATCAATATTTCAATGTGTTCTTCATTCTTGAATGCTTCCTTTGACTACCCTCTTTGCCTAATTTTTTCATGCATCCTTGCCATGTTGATTTGAAACACCTACAACTGCAATTGCTGATGGAAATCAAATATTAGCCTAAAAAATATCGTATCCTAATATGTTTCATGAAATTTTTATGTTCATGACTTAGCATTGCACTTATAAAGGACAAGGAAACTTCTGGGCACAAGGGTGCATTGTGAAAGGCTGAAGAAATGAAGCTTTGAGGCTTTTAGGTGCACTCATGTGCTCAATAGGAGACAAAAAGCTCAAGGGAGGGCACAGGCCATAGGTCTGAAGGATGAAGGAAGATATTCTGGGGTTCCCAAGTGCATTTTGTGCTTAAGGGATACATGAAGGGCATAGGGCACACTATCAAAAGATGAAGGGATGAAGCTATGGGGCTTTAGGGTGCACTCATGCACTCAAGAGAGCCAAGGAGGGTGTGGGGCATAGTATTGAAGGCTAAAGAGGTTAGGATTCGACCTTCCCAAGTGCACCATACACTTAAGAGGGTCAACATGGGTGCATGGAACATTGCCAAAGGTTGGATTCATGATGATGCTTTGATGATGTGCCATTCTCTTAACAAGGAAGAAGGAATTCATAAGGGCACAATTTAGAACAAGGAAGGGAAATGAGGCTTAGAAGTGCACTATGCACTCTTAGAGGGCACAAGGAAAAATTCAAAACAACTAATGAGACCCAATCAAGGCTTAAGAGTGCACAATGCACTCTCCTAGCATTAATGGGTCAACTTGTGTAACTAGATTTTCCTAGGTCCAAAAGATAGAACAAGGAGCAAACACGATGAGTCTAGACATGAAATTAAGTGTGACACATACAAACTCACCATCAATACTTAGACAGGATTGAAAAATGAAAAATACACATCAAAAATCCAATTTACAAAAGCTCCCCAAATATAATGAACAAAGTGTGTGTGACTGCGACCAAAAGTGTTGTGACTCATTTTACAATGAACAAAGGTGTTACAACCATGAAGTGCACTAGAGATGTTCTAAACAATGTGACGAGAATTAAGAATGATCAAGAACACTTGAAACATGTAGAATGACTTAAAACAACACTTGATGACCAAAGCAACATTTGATGTGATAGTTAGGTAGGCTCTAAAATTTGAAAGTAGTGGAAGTTTGGAGGGTTTTGTAGCAGCGACAAAAGAACATCAAAAGAACTTTGCACTATCAACGTTTCAATTGAAAGTGTGGGATTTGATAAGGGGAGTTTGGTTAGACTAGTGGAATGAGGAGAATGAAAATAAGTAAGGTTTTTGTGTGGGCCTTAACTAGCCAATATGGGACTACCATGTGGATAAAAAATATTGGTCAATGACATTGAGGGAAAATTTATTCAAAATTGTTGAGTTGTGTTAGCCTAGAACACACAAGTATCGAATTGTAGGATTTTGTGGAGTTTTATGCTCAAATTAGACAATTTCTTGGGAGGAAAATTCACTTTTCCTGATGCATGTAGGACTATTTTTGTGAAAAGGAGGGTAAATTGGCTCAAATTCAATGTCTTGTAAGTGGGTGAGTGATTTTTTATGCAGGAAATATAGTGTTTACCTATTGATCTCAAATTCTCTTGAATTTGGCTTGTGAGAGGACTTTAGCGAGAGAATTCATAGGGACGAGGTGAAATACAAGTTCAAGGTTGCAAATTCAAGCTTGGAGGGCCAGATTCAATCTAATTTAGTTCACGTGTGCACGATGATAATCTGGGGGCTAAGTTGAACATAATATTGACAAAAATGGGCCTCATGCCCTTTTTATAGAAAAATCATTGACACATGTTGGACCTGTTAACACCCAGGTTGTTCTCTTTGACTCCTAAGAGAATACGGCCGGGGTAACCACTAACCAATCTTTGGGCTGCAGCTTCTAGCCCAGCTGCAGTCAGAGAGAGCTCTCTCTATCAGGTTTGTCACTGCTTTCAGTGAGGGTTTTAGGCTAGTTGTGAGATGAGTTTTTGGTTGTTTTTGTGTATTTGGTTGGAAGGATGCTTCTGATTCCTTTAAAGTGTATCAGCAGGGAAGATTAATCCATTGGGCAATGGGGTCTAGGACTGTTTTCTCTTGAAATCTTGATTTCGGTGAGGAGGAAAGCTATAGGGCCTGTGTGTATTTCATGGAACTAACTGTGAATATTGAGGATGAGGTGAATACAACTAGTAATGGGCAATTAGGATTTCGTTACTTAAGCTGTATATTTGTGAAAGAGGCATGTTATCTAAGGGCAATCACTTGAATTCTGAAAACAACAATGCAGAGTGATGATATGGTTATTTAAAGGTAGCAGCTAAGAATTACGCTTTAAAACACCTTATCAGAAGAAAACATATGAGATAGTTCAGATTGAGGTCAGGGTAGTCAATGACTAAGTCCTGATACTATCCTTTTTCCTAGCTATCTAGAGTTCAGACGTATAGAAACATGAGAAACATATGGAATAACAGGAAACATATGTAAAATAGGGAGCCATGAGAAAACTTATTGAGCCATGTAATGAACAAGAATCCTGCAACTTTGAGCCACACACCATCAAGAGACCAGGAGAGAACACATCATTGAAGAAATCCCACTGCTTTTGTATTAAACTGTCTGAGAAGTTTACAATATCAGAGTTACAGAGAATATCTCGGAAGAAATTCTTACATCTGGAGTCCAACCCCTCTAAACAAACGCGAGGAGGAATATATAGAAGTTTGCATACAAAAATATCTCAGGAATGAGGTCATCTGAGAGGAAAATATCTCTTACACATGTATAGATAAAGCAGATGAGAAGTTATTACAAGTATAAATGATAGTAAAAGCCTTTAAATGCTGTCAGGATAGCTTTTTGCCCTTTGAGTACTGCGGACTTTAACTGCGCTGTTCTTCATAAATGAAGCATTGAAGTGTTTTACTACTTCTGATTTTTTGTATCTTTCTTGACTCTGCCACCTGTACCTGCTGATGTTGCCTCTGATGCCGAGTACCTGTACTAAGTTGGCTCAGTATCTTTATGCTGGCTGACATGGTTTTGTCCACCTGTACCTGTGATTCGGACTGTACTACTGCAAAACGCTTGCCTACTCAGCCTTGGTTCAAAAGTAATTGTATTAAATCCTGCCAAGTGTTTAGAGGAGGGAGCTGGTGCCTCAAAATCGACCCTATGGTCTCGTCAGCTTCTGTGTATTTATAGAAATCGGGAGGTTTATCAAATAAATGTGCTACCTCATTTTTAATAAAAAACAAATTATCTAATTTATTAAAAAGTGCTTGTCCTGTTAGTGGGCCTGCAGTAGATGACCCAGGAGCCTCAGCAATCTGCATGGCTGAAAAAGTGCTTAATCTTTTGATGTACTTCTCATAAGAGAGAAGCTTTCCTGATTCTTCTAAGTTGGGGAGCCCTCTGTCCTGTAGGGCTGTAAACCTGTTTTGGAACTTGTGTATATCTGCTTGCATATCATGGACCTTTCTATCCAAGTTCTGAATTAGGTTTCTCATTGTTGTAGTCCTTTTGATTAAAGAAATGGTCTCAGTCCTGTTAGAAATTCCCATTTTTATTAGCTGAGAAGCATTCCTGTAGTTGAGGACTTCAATCATTTTGGGGGCAAGGTCAGCCATGTCTCCTAGAGCATTTCTTTCTCTATACAGTTCTTTCTTTGCCTTGCCAATGAGTCCTATCTGCTCATACATAGCCTCAATGTACTCCCATTGGTTAGAGATTGATTGTCCAATGGCAGTCCATATTACCTGCTTGACTTCTGTTGTCACTTGATCAAAACTGAGCTGCTTTTCCAGCTCTGTGATTGTCTTCCTTAGGGATTTTACTTCCCTCTCCCTCTCAGCCACGTTTTGCTTGGATTTGTCATATTTTTCTTCTAACTTGGCTAAGCTTTCCTTAGCTTTATTGAGGTCTAACATTTGAGCCTCCAGTACCTGAATTTCTTGTCTCAATTTCTGCATATCCAGGCTCTTGGCCTGCTCTTTAGCTGCTTCTGTGATGGATGGCTCTGTTGTTGTAGCTGCATCTATTCCTGCTACCTGCTTTGGGGGGACATCTTGTTTAGGAGTCTCCTCTAGATTTATTACCCCTGTGGGTGCTTTGGAGGACTGTCCTTGTTCTCCCCTTTGTGTAGCTGCTTCTAAGGTATTCTCAGTATCTTGTAGCCTTTGTTGGGTCTCCACCAGTTCTTTGTACAAAGTCAT
>APFE030240257.1:0-20864 GCA_000404065.3 Pinus taeda | reverse complement strand
GACTCCACGTTAATAAAATAAATGACTTCATGAACGACTAACTCAATTACTTTATGGTTGATTCCCAAGGACACTTGTCACATAAATGACTCACTTCGTTATTTCTTTAACAATATGTATTTTTAAGTGCATAAATTTATTTAGTATCTCTGAAAAAAATCTAAATCATGTAAATTATATATCTAAACTTACACTTCCAAAAAATATCAGAAACCTTTAATAGTTAAACTTTTTTATTAAATTATATCTCTATAATTAACTATCATAAACTATTGACTTCATAAATGAATGATTCTATTGCTTAATGGTAAATAAATGACTCAATTGTGAATGATTTTATTGTCTAATGCTAAATGTCTCCATTGTCTACTAGTTAATTGATTATAGTCATGGACCAAATTAAGCTTCAAATTATTGTCTACTAGTTAATTGATTATAGTCCTGACCAAATTAAGCTTCAAATTCTATCCTTGTGTGTAACATTATTGTACTATTATTTGAGACCATTTCTATGAGATATTATTATTTAGGATTATTTTTATTACATCTGATATTCATAAAAATAAAGAATTTCATTTCAATATTTAAATTTTAATACTGTGAACAAAAATTTTACTTATTTGGAATAATTTATTTAACTCTCAATATTTAAATTTTAATGTTGTGAACAAAAATTTCACTTATTTTGAATAATCTATTTAACTCTCAATATTTAAATTTTAATGTTGTGAACAAAAATTTCACTGATTTTGAATAGACCACTTCACCGTCATGACATCCATAATAATCCTAAAATAAAAAAGTTCGCTTAAAAACTTTAAATATCGTGAACGAAAATTTCGCAGAGTACGTACGAAAATTTCGCGGAATCATAAAATAAAATATTTTACCTCAATAGTTAAAAACTTTAAATATCGTGAACGAAAATTTTGCGGAGTACGTCCGAAAATTTCGCGGAGTCAAAATAAAAATTTCAACTCAATACTTGAAAACTTTAAATATGGTGAACGAAAATTTCGCGGAGTCATAAAATAAAAAAGTTTCACCTCAATACCTAAAAACTTTAAATATCGTGAACGAAAATTTCGCGGAGTGTGCAACGCTTGCCGTCTACGACTCGACTATGCCGTGTGGAAAAATTCACATCAATACTTCTGATTTAATTTTGTCCGCGTAAGTGTTGGGCTCCGGAACTCCAGTCTTCTGATTTAATTTCCACTAGATTGGTTGAGTTTGAATTTCTTTTCTAATCGTGGTTAACAAATTAAGGTTTAACGATAAAGTGAGGCTAGTACTCTATATAAACGGATGTAGGTGGAAACTCTTTTAACGTATTTCGGTTTTCTCGCCCCCTGCCTGTTTGTTGTATTTCACAAACCTTTCTCTGAGAAGAGGAGATGGATATCTCTGACGCTCCTACTCTTCTCTTTAATATTATGAGACTCTTACTATTCTGGACTCTCTTGGTCATTCCTTCTGCGTTTTCCACAGTTGAATTATCTAATCCTCTCCATCCTCATCTGAGCAACGCTTCTGACCAAGAGGCTCTGCTTGGATTCTTGTCTGCCATCACTGCTTACAGTCCATCCCAATCATTACCCACTAACTGGACAACCAATGTTTCGTTCTGCGAGTGGAGAGGTATCATTTGCAGTCGGCGGAGGCAGAGAGTGGTTTCTCTCAATGTTTCAAGCATGGGATTACAAGGTACAATCTCTCCTCTTCTCAGCAATCTCTCATTTCTTAGAATTCTCGACCTCCACAATAACAGCTTTCAGGGGCACATTCCCTACGAATTGGGAAGTCTGTTTCGCTTGAAAACGCTTGTCCTGTCTCGGAATCAACTCCAAGGTTTCATTCCTCAGGATCTGGGTGGGTGCCGCAGTTTACAGCGGTTGTCTTTGTACCGTAACAATTTCACAGGAAGCATTCCCTCCGAACTATGCCTGCTCTCCATGTTACAATTCTTTAGCTTAGGAACCAACAATTTGACGGGAACAATCCCTGGCTGCTTGGGAAACATATCCTCTTTGCACTTCCTAAATTTGTGCGACAACCACCTTCATGGGAGTATTCCTTCCGAATTGGGTATGCTAAGTCAGCTGAGCTTTATGTCTCTGTGTAATAACCATCTCACCGGAAAATTTCCGTCTTCCCTGTCAAACTCCACCAATCTTATAACATTAGATATATCTGAAAACCAGATTACTGGTCGCATTCCAGCCGAGTTGTGTAGCAAGAATACCCAGTTAACAGGTCTTTATCAGTTTGGTAATCAGTTGAGTGGTAGCATTCCTGCTTCCCTCTTCAACTGTACGAATCTTCAAGTGATCGACTTGGGGCGCAATCAGCTAAGCGGTGTAGTACCCATGCAGTTGGGTAAGTTGACACAGCTCCAAGTGCTTGACTTGCAAAATAATCAACTAGTCAGCGGCAGCACTACGAGCTTGCCCATTCTTACTACTCTGACTAACTGTTCCATCCTGCAAAGAATAGATTTATCCTTTAATCATTTCACAGGACAATTGTCCTTTTCTATAGGCCACCTTTCTACAAAACTGAGCTGGATAAACTTGGGCTCCAATGAATTGGGAGGAGAAATACCTCCACAGATTGGAAACCTAACTAATTTAACACTCTTTGAAATATACTCCAATTCCTTCACAGGGGCAATCCCTTCTTCCCTTGCTATGCTTTCAAAGCTGGAGAGATTATATATGGGAGGTAATAATTTCGAAGGAAACATTCCAATGGAAATTGGGTTACTCAAAAGCTTAGGGCTTTTAGATCTCCAGGAAAATAATCTTTCTGGAAAAATTCCTGATTCTCTTTTTGACCTCCAACAACTAGAATATCTGAGTCTTGCCCAAAATCAGTTATCAGGGAATATACCTCCAACTTTAGGGAAATGCATGAAATTATTACTTCTGGACCTATCATACAACAAGCTCAATGGACTTGTCCCTCCAGAGGTTGGAGGGCTTGTAAATTTAGCTTTGTATTTCAATATTTCAAACAATTTATTACAAGGTCCATTGCCTTTGGGACTAAGTAAGATGACTATGCTTCAAGCTATGGATATTTCTGCAAATTTCTTAACAGGTTTCATTCCAAGTGCATTGGAACAGTGCAAAGAATTAGAATACCTGAATCTTTCCTATAATGCACTTGAAGGTCCAATTCCAGATTCACTCAATGAACTTCGAAGTCTTCAGGACATGGATTTCTCCTCCAACAATTTGTCAGGTGGAATACCCATGTCATTGGAGAATCTCAAAATGCTTAGCCACTTGAATCTTTCTTTCAACAAGCTATCAGGGGAAGTTCCTAAAGGTGGAGTTTTCAAAAAGTCTGGTGCTACATCATTTATGGGGAATCTTGGTCTTTGTGGCCCTTGGGTAAGTCTATCACCATGCTTTCCTCACAGAGATCAAAGGGTTTCACATATGGAAATAGTCATCATACCTATATTTGTAGTTATAATTACTATGGCTTTGTGTCTTTGGTGGAGATTAAATACTACAAGGCATAATCTTAGAGAGGTTGCAGCATCCTTGAATGTGGGGCACCAAAGGATCTCCTATGGAGAGCTGATCATTGCAACAAATAATTTTGATGATGTGAACTTGCTAGGAGTTGGGAGTTTTGGAAAAGTGTACAAAGGGGTTCTAAATGATGGCACACTTGTTGCCATTAAGCTTCTTGACTTGAAAAATGAAAGCGCTGACAAGAGTTTTGAAAGGGAGTGCAAAGTTTTGGGTAAACTAAGGCACCGAAATCTGATTAGAATCATAACATGTTATTCAGATCCCCAAATCAAAGCTTTGATATTTCCATTTATTTCAAATGGAAGTCTAGAAAAGTGGCTACATCCCAATGATAAAGAAGAAAGTTGTTTGAGTCTGATTCAAAGGTTAAATATAGCAATAGATGTTGCACAAGGGTTGGCATATCTCCATCACCATTGCTTTGTGCAAGTGATCCATTGCGATCTAAAACCTAGCAATGTGCTTCTAGGTGAAGACATGGTATCATATTTAATAGACTTTGGCATTGCTACTATATATCTTGCAAATTCAGAAGGCTCAACATTCACTTCCACACATGCACTCAAAGGATCCATGGGTTACATTCCTCCAGGTAATATTTAACCTACATAGCATATTATCCAATGTCGTTAGTTTCTTATTTTCATTACAACTGCTTAATCAAAAACCTTACCATGAGGATTTGTGGATGCAGAATATGGACTCAGTGGACATGTTACAACAAAAGGTGATGTTTATAGTTATGGAATAGTTTTATTGGAGATACTTACAGGAAAGAAGCCCACCCACAACATGTTTGCAAAAGGAATCAACTTGCAAACATGGGTGGCTAACAATTTTCCAAACAAAGTAGGAGAACTTGTGGATAAAACTCTATTAAGGAGAACTGGTATGGGAACTAAAGAAGATAAACCTCTCCACTGCCTTAGCGAACTCATGAGTCTGGGTTTGCTATGTACAAGAGAATCTCCTGGAAGACGACCTACTATGATGGACATCGTGGGCAAACTCCTCAGCATCAAAGACAAGTTTCTAGAAGTTGTTGGTAATCCAAAATACCAAACAGATAGCAAACATTTGTTAGGCAATACAAGTAGTGCTTACAGCAACATTAGAGAAGGTCAAAGTTCTTCATCATTCTAATATAAGGAAGCATGAACAAGACAATACTTTGAATACATTATTGTTAGCTTCCTATACTTGTAACACAATTCCTTAAAAATGTTTTATATATTTGTCAATATCATTTTACATGTATTGTTTTAAACTTATCTCTTTGATTTATTTATGTTGTTCTCTCAAATAAATGTATCAAAATATAAGTATTTTTATTTAAAATTTACAAAAATAATTCTACTTTTAGAAATTATGGAAATATTTAAAAGAAAATTTAAATTACTTTCTATATTCTAATAACTAAAATGTATTTTTATCTTTCTAAAATTTATGTTTATTATGTTATTTATTTTTATATTTTAATAACTAAAATGTATTTTAACTAATAACGATAAAGTGAGGCTAGTACTCTATATAAACGGATGTAGGTGGAAACTCTTTTAACATATTTTGGTTTTCTCGCCCCCTGCCTGTTTGTTGTTTTTCACAAACCTTTCTCTGAGAAGAGGACATGGATATCTCTGACGCTCCTACTCTTCTCTTTAATATTATGAGACTCTTACTATTCTGGACTGTCTTGGTCATTCCTTCTGCGTTTTTCACAGTTGAATTATCTAATCGTCTCCATCCTCATCTGAGCAACGCTTCTGACCAAGAAGCTCTGCTTGGATTCTTGTCTGCCATCACTGCTTACAATCCATCCCAATCATTACACACTAACTGGACAACCAATGGTTCGTTCTGCGAGTGGAGAGGTATCATTTGCAGTCGGCGGAGACAGAGAGTAGTTTCTCTCAATGTTTCAAGCATGGGATTACAAGGTACAATCTCTCCTCTTCTCAGCAATCTCTCATTTCTTAGAATTCTCGACCTCGGCAATAACAGCTTTCAGGGGCACATTCCCTACGAATTGGGAAGTCTGTTTCGCTTGAAAAAGCTTATCCTGTCTCTGAATCAACTCCAAGGTTTGATTCCTCAGGATCTGGGTGGGTGCCGCAGTTTACAGCAGTTTGTCTTTGTCCCGTAAGAATCTCACAGGAAACACTCCCTCGGAACTATGCCTGCTCTCCATGTTACAATTCTTTAACTTAGGAACCAACAATTTGACGGGTACAATCCCTGGCTGCCTAGGAAACATATCCTCTTTGCACTTCCTAGATTTGTGCGACAACCACCTTCATGGGAGTATTCCTTCCGAATTGGTTATGCTAAGTCAGCTGAGCTTTATGCTTCTGTGTAATAACCATCTCACGGGAAAATTTCCGTCTTCCCTGTCAAACTCCACCAATCTTATAAAATTAGATATATCTTCCAACCAGATTACTGGTCGCATTCCAGCCGACTTGTGTAGCAAGAATACCCAGTTGACAGGTCTTTATCAGTTTGGTAATCAGTTTAGTGGTAGCATTCCTTCTTCCCTCTTCAATTGTACGAATCTTCAAGTGATCGAGTCGGGGGACAATAAGCTAAGCGGAGTAGTACCGATGCAGTTGGGTAAGTTGACACAGCTCCAAGTGCTTGACTTGCAAATTAATCAACTAGTCAGCGGCAGCACTACGAGCTGGCCCATTCTTACTACTCTGACTAACTGTTCCATCCTGCAAAGAATAGAGTTATCCTCTAATCATTTCACAGGACAATTGTCCTTTTCTATAGGCCACCTTTCTACAAAACTGAGCTACATAAACTTGGGCTCCAATGAATTGGGAGGAGAAATACCTCCACATATTGGAAACCTAACTAATTTAACACTCTTTGAAATATACTCCAATTCCTTCACAGGGGCAATCCCTTCTTCCCTTGGTATGCTTTCAAAGTTGGAGAGGTTATTTATGGGAGATAATAATTTCGAAGGAAACATTCCAATGGAAATTGGGTTACTCAAAAGCTTAGGGCTTCTAGATCTCCAGAGAAATAATCTTTCTGGAAGAATTCCTGATTCTCTTTTTGACCTCTAACAACTAAGATATATAAGTCTAGCCCAAAATCAGTTATCAGGGAATATACCTCCAACTTTAGGGAAATGCATGAACTTATTACTTCTGGACCTATCATACAATAAGCTCAATGGACTCGTCCCTACACAGGTTGGAGGGCTTGTAAATTTAGCTTTGTATTTCAATATTTCAAACAATTTATTACAAGGTCCATTGCCTTTGGGACTAAGTAAGATGACTATGCTTCAAGCTATAGATATTTCTACAAATTTCTTAACAGGTTTCATTCCAAGTGCATTGGAATAGTGAGAATTAGAATACCTGAATCTTTCCTATAATGCAATTGAAGGTCCAATTCCAGATTCACTTAATGAACTTCAAAGTCTTAAGGACATGGATTTCTCCTCCAACAATTTGTCAGGTGGAATACCCATGTCATTGGAGAATCTCAAAATGCTTAGCCACTTAAATCTTTCTTTCAACAAGCTATCAGGAGAAGTTACTAAAGGTGAAGTTTTCAAAAAGTCTGGTGCTACATCATTTATGGGGAATCTTGGTCTTTGTGGCCCTTGGGTAAGTCTATCACCATGCTTTCCTCACAGAGATCAAAGTGTTTCACATATGGAAATAGTCATCATACCTATATTTGTAGTTATAATTACTATGGCATTGTGTCTTTGGTGGAGATTAAATACTACAAGGCATAATCTTAGAGAGGTTGGAGCATCCTTGAATGTGGGGCACCAGAGGATCTCCTATGGAGAGCTCATCATTGCAACAAATAATTTTGATGATGTGAACTTGCTAGGAGTTGGGAGTTTTGGAAAAGTGTACAAAGGGGTTCTAAATGATGGCACACTTGTTGCCATTAAGCTTCTTGACTTGAAAAATGAAAGAGCTGACAAGAGTTTTGAAAGGGAGTGCAAAGTTTTGGGTAAAGTAAGGCACCGATATCTGATTAGAATCATAACATGTTATTCAGATACCCAAATCAAAGCTTTGATATTTCCATTTATTTCAAATGGAAGTCTAGAAAAGTGGCAACATCCCAATGATAAAAGAAGAAAGTTGTTTGAGTCTGATTCAAAGGTTAAATATAGCAATAGATGTTGTGGAAGGGTTGGCATATCTCCATCACCATTGCTTTGTGCAAGTGATGCATTGTGATCTAAAACTTAGCAATGTGCTTCTAGGTGAAGACATGGTATCATATTTAATAGACTTTGGCATTGCTACTATATATCTTGCAAATTCAGAAGGCTCAACATTCACTTCCACACATGCACTCAAAGGATCCATGGGTTACATTCCTCTAGGTAATATTTAACCTACATAGCATATTATTCAATGTCGTTAGTTTCTTATTTTCATTACAACTTCTAAATCAAAAACCTTACATGAGGATTTGTGGATGCAGAATATGGACTCAAGGGACATGTTACAAAAAAAGGTGATGTTTATAGTTATGGAATAGTTTTATTGGAGATGCTTACAGGAAAGAAGCCCACCCACAACATGTTTGCAGAAGGAATCAACTTGCAAACATGGGTGGCTAACAATTTTCCAAACAAAGTAGGAGAACTTGTGGATAAAACTCTATTAAGGAGAACTGGCATGGGAACTAAAGAAGACAAACCTTTCAACTCCCTTAGCAAACTCATGAGTCTGGGTTTGCTATGTACAAGAGAATCTCTCGGAAGACGGCCTTCTATGATGGACATCGTGGGCAAACTCCTAAGCATCAAAGACAATTTTCTAAAAGTTGTTGGTAATCCAAAATCCCAAACAGATAGCAAACATTTGTTAGGCAATACAAGTAGTGCTTACAGCGACGTTAGAGAAGGTCAAAGTTCTTCATCATTCTAATATAAGGAAGCATGAACAAGGCAATAATTTGACTACATTATTGTTAGCTTCATATACTTGTAACACAATTCCTTAAAAATGTTTTATATATTTTTCAATATCATTTTACGTGTATTGTTTTAAACTTATCTCTTTGATTTATTTATGTTGTTCTCTCAAATAAATGTATCAAAATATAAGTATTTTTATTTAAAATTTACAAAAATAATTCTATTTTTAGAAATTATGGAAATATTTAAAGGAAAATTTAAATTACTTTCTATGTTCTAATAACTAAAATGTATTTTTATCTTTCTAAAATTTATGTTTATTATGTTATTTATTTATTTTTTTTCTACAAAAGACTATTTCTATTAACAAAGTAAAGGTAAATTTACAGCATGACCGGAGTCAAGAACTCTGCATCGGCAGGAGGCAGAACCATCCAAAAAACATATGTAAGAACTGTCTATTTTTAGGACCCACGCAGGGGATCGAGCTGGGATACATATGACAGTGCAAAATTACCCAAAAAAACTAATAAACCCCAGAGAACCCAAAAACTATTTGCCTTACAGTCATGCCCAATGGTGAAGGGCGCACTGCAAGAAGAAGAGGCTTGGGTGGACGAGCTAGTCATCAGGAGGCTCTTCTATGATACGACACCAACTGATATCTAGGAAATCCCTTGCTTGTGCCCCGTTCTGAACAGAGGGACCTGGGTCAACCATCGTCACATCCTGAGCTCTGCGTGTCTGTTCATTTGCTGCTTGCCGAGGAGCATTTTCGACATTCAAATGGAGGGAAGAAGAGGGAGCCAAGATTGCCCCCGAGCCCCCAGGCTGAGTCCTTGTATCTTCGGCTTGGCTTTCTTCATGAAATACCACCGTGAAATAAGCAGTAATCCTGGGTCTGTTCAGAGTGCTATCAAAGGTGAAGATGGAAAAACCAAAGGTGGGGACAGGCCCATGGCTTGAATTGGTGGTGCGGGATCTCCCTCTCCTGGTTCGGGTTAAAGGGCGATGCCCAACTGACAATTCACTAGATGACGAACTGGTTGGTGGTCGCCTCGGCTAGCCTCTACGGCAGCCCATCCTTGGTCGTAAACAAGGCATCTGGAATATAGCAACCACATAGGTCCAGGAATGCAACACCAGAGCACTAACCAGCGGGTCGCAGCAACTTTGCCTTCTAATCGAACCGCCTTTGCTGAGCTTAAACCCGTCCTCCTGGAGAACCAAACTTAGCTCAGAGAAATCCCTGCATGTACCAGAAACCAACGACTAGAGAAGGAGATGAATCACTGTG
Source organism: Pinus taeda (assembly GCA_000404065.3). Taxonomy (NCBI): domain Eukaryota; kingdom Viridiplantae; phylum Streptophyta; class Pinopsida; order Pinales; family Pinaceae; genus Pinus; species Pinus taeda. Next base: position 11,110 of record APFE030240257.1, on the reverse strand, counting down.
ATATGGAAATGAAAGCAACAGCACAGAACGCCAAAAAGAAATGCGAAGAGGAGCAGAATTTGCTTCGTTGAGAGGGCCGAGCCAAGTGACAGAGGAACCCGAATCCCCTCAGGCGACCTGAAGTCCGAAGCGAGACCAAAGGCGAGCGAGAAGAGGAAATAAAATAGTAATGTTTCCGCCTCCCCAGGACCTCTCCTGACCTTATCATTCTTTGTCATGCCTCGGGAGGCTCCTCCCATTACTTCCGCATTGATGGATCTCGCCTTCTACTGCAAGCTGGTGCATGTGGAGGTAGAAACCATAACTCTAAACCTGATGTGTGAGCCGAACCCTCTGGATTGAAGTCCTATATGCCGATCTTTGCGCTCATGCCATGCGCCAGATGTCGTATCATTTCTTAACTTCTTGTACTAATCAGGCAAGTGGTGATCTGCCTCGCCCCAACCCTATCCTGTCGTATTAATGTCCATCACAAGCACCCGCATCCGGGAATGTTATTTATTTTAATTAAAAAACAAGTTTATTTTTTATATTTATAATGTGTTATTTTTTAATTCAATTTTCTATTTAATTAATATCTTCGATTAGTTAAAAAGAAATTGGAATTTATTTTTTTAATTTTAATAACTAAATGTATTTTTACCTTTCTAAAATTTAAATGTATTTTTACCTTCCTAAAATTTAGTTTATTATATATATATATATTTATATATATAAATATATTTATATATATATTTTATATTTTTCCCATAAATAATCATATTTGTGTTAATATATAATTATGATGGATTATTTAATTAAAAATAAATATTATTTTTATATTATTTTAATAAAACATATTTCCTCTTTAATTTTATAATTTACCTTTTTATATTTATATTCATACTTTTTAAGTTTACTTTGATTAATTTATTGCAAATTAAGAATGGTTGATAAAATATCTAAAATGATGTCAATCAAAAAAAATATTCGTTTCCTACATTTTAATTTCACATACATTAATTTATTGTAAATTAAAGTCATTTATAAAATATCTAATATTGTGTCGATCAAGTATTTTTCCTCGTATACGAGTTGTGGCTTTAAGTTTTCTTGTATCATCATTTAGTCCCGGTAAAGTAGAATGTGCGTGAACATTATTCTCTTAATTTGGTATTTCTATCTTTTTAAAATTAATTTTTTTCTTAAAATTATAAACTATAGAACATAATATTTATTATTATATTATATTATTATTAAATTTTAACATTATTTATAAATTATTTATTATTTATATTTTTATACTATTTAAACTTTAATTTTTTTGTAAGCTTGTAAGACTTTTTGATTTTCGAAATTACATGTCCATTATTCACCCAATATAAAGGAAAGTGGCACAAGATTCGAAACCCAAAAACTTTGGTCGTAGACTTTCATTTCCACAACGATTGCTACTTGAACTTAACCCCAAACAATTATTTTAAATTTAACTATTATTTATAAGGTTATAAATTATATAATTAATATATGAGAGAATAAAATGTGTTTTTTTTCTTTTCTTTTATTTTAAAATTAAATTTACTAATTTCTTTTCAAATTTTATTGAGGAAAATTCTATATTTGAAAAAATAATTAAAAATAATCATAACCAGATCTCTCAAGATGAAAATTATTATTTAATATTTAAGTTAAATATAATAATATCGTAAATTGTAAAAAAAAAAAAAAATTAATATTAAATATAATTTTCATAATTAAAAAATGTAATCCTTCTAAACATTGATGACTAATATGAAATGTATTAGATCTCAAATTACATTATAAAAAAAATAAAAAATTAAAATTAAGTAATCAAACTTTTTTAAGGATGTAAATATTTTTCAAATTATTTACATTAGTCTTAAGTATATATTATTAAAACATTCATACTATATACATTTAAAATGTATATATGAATAAATAATTACATAAATATGATTCGAAGAGATGGCTAGGGTTTATGAACTATCCTGCGTCGCCGCCGTCACACTGTAGATCAGTAAAGGAGCTGAGAACGCAGGTAGCCCCTGCAGGATCTCGTTTGCTGGAATAGCGAAATCGGTAACTTTGTCAAGAATTTGCTCCCGTAATGAACTAGATCACAAACCTCCCACGGTTGATCGACCCCTGTGGCAGATCGAACCTCGCTCAAGTCATGGACGCGCATTTCTTACCTATATCGAGGTTTTTATCACTATGTTCCCTATGGATTCATTGCAACTCCATATGGTATGGACAACACACCCCAGCACCGACCAGATCTGCAAAATAAGAGCAATTTCTTCCTTGGGTTTGATCTTCGTGCCACGCTTAAAGACGAGGAAGAAGGGCTCTGGCTGGAGATGGCTGAACGAGCAAGGGTAGAACAGAATGCTGCGCACCTGCTTCCCACTGAAATAATGAAGGGTTGCATCATCGACCGGAAGGTGAGGGATAGTGTCATGGTAGATCCAGACAGGGCCACCGTCTCGGGCTGATTAATGGCTCCTTTGGTGATTTGGTAGGGCGTACAACGCCTGGCAAGCCAGAGCCAGAGCACACGGATCTGATCTTTAAGGCAGATCGAAAGCAGAAGGGACATATGCGCAATACCGGGTCAGGCGGATCGGGATCAAACAAAGCATATGATAATACTGTTGAATTCGTTAGATATGTCCCTGGAACATTGCTGATAGGAGGCGGCCAACACTTTTACATAGAGGGCAGACATATAAACCCCAGATCCGCCAGATCTGGCTTACAATCTAGCAAAACGGGGCCTGGATAAGGTTGATCTGTCAAACATGAATACAGATCTGATGCATATTTTTATCAGGTCGATAGAAGGCAGACACTGTTGTGTACAGATCACGAAAGGGATGTGTGTTCAAGAATTAAAAAAGGAGATCCAGAACAAACTGGGAACTCCAGTAACATACCAAAACTTGATATTTTCAGGACTCTGCTTACAGGATCAGTGCACACTCCAGCACTATGGAATCACTAAAGATTCAACCATCACCCTCAACCTGAGACTGTGAGGTGGATGCAAGGGGGGCAGCTCAAAATCTACAGGCTCTTTCCGTGATGCAGTCAAAGGAAAGGAACCAATGCAATACAAACCAGCACCCACTACAGAGCTGCCAGGACCCTACATCGTGGAATAGAAGCCGGAATCACCTATGATTACAGTATCTCTGCCAAAGGTAACAGATCTATACACAGATTTCATCCATAAAGCTGTTATATGTAGATTTAATGGTTTCTGGCAAAAATCGGATGCACTGCATCAATGGATTTTCACATCTTGGTCAACTAACTGTGAAATATATCTATGCCCTAAGGGTTTTTTCATAGTTATATTTAGCACTGAACTGGAACGAGACAACATCATTAATCAAGGGCCCTAGTTTTGGGGAAATGCTGGTCTCTTTATCACCCCCTGGTTCTCGGACTTTGATGCCAATACCATGATCGTCTCAACAATGCCGGTTTGGGTAAGGCTGCATAATCTCCCACTGCATTTTTGGCACCTAAAAGTTTTAACAGCCATTGGGAACTCCTTAGGAAAGTACCTTAAAACAGATGAAGACAGAGCTATATGGGGAATCTTCACATATGCTAGAATATGTGTAGAGGTGGACCTGAGTCAAGGTCTACCAGTTCACATCACATTGAATTTCAATAATTCACTGTGGAAACAACCGCTTGACTATGAGAACACAGCATTCAGATGCTGCAAATGCTTGCAGACAGGGCACCTACAATATGCCTGTCCATTGGCTAGTAAGGGGCCAAATGGAAATAAGAAACAACAGAAAAAACCCAAAGGCTAGTAGCATACCGAACCGCTGGAGGAGGAGGAACTGAAGACAAAACCCACAGACATGCACATGAGACAAGAATATATACATAAAGAAAGCACCCCGAAACCTGAAATGGGGCCAAATAGCTTAATACAGAAACAAGAATTACAGCTGGAAATAAGTGACATCAAAGAGCACATGGCTCTGAAGGCTCGGAATCTGACAAAGAACAACCAATGAAGACAGAGGAAAACCAGCTTGCTATAATTGTTCCCACTCCCAACACTGGTGGTTAGCGAAAAGTGGAAAAGAAAAAGGGCAGGAAAGTATAGACCCACTGGCATAATATTTCTTTACTTATTTTTGTATTCTTATGCATCCTGATTTTCAGGAATAGCTCATCTGCATATGCTATAAGCATCTACAAAATGTAATTTTCTTCATATGAATAAAAAAAATTCCTACGTGAAAAAAATAATTACATAAATATGTGTGCTTGTTAAATCATTAGTTTTTTTTAATTAAGCTTTTAAAATGTAAAAGATCATAAATGTGTGAGGCATAATGTGTTTTTGGATGTAAAATTTTTTTCCTTTAATATTTTTTTTAAGATCATCATTTATGGTTTACACAGAATAATAGTATTATATTTTTTTCTAAAAAAAGATAGTATTGTTATTAATATTTTAATTAGATTTCTTTGGATGCAGGTGATCGAACAATAAATGAGGTGTGGAAGTTTTCACATGCTAGTCCCACATGAAAGCTTGATAGGAATGATTGGGTAGAGGTCATTCCCTAGATTCACTTCATGCCACATTCATTGCAGCGGGGTGGTGAAGCTTCAGTTAAGGGAAAAGAAATTAAGCCACGAACGAGATATGAACTCTTCCATCACTGAGGAGTCATACATTCCTTCTGCCATTCATTCCCTCAGCTCTGCTTTTTGAGCGGTTAGTCACTGGGGGTTAGGAAAGTTAGTGAGTCTTCGGTGGTTCGAAGTCCGAGGTAGTGGTTTGACAAGCCTTCTTATCATGGTGAGCAAAAGGGGATGAGCTAGATGAGGGGGTAGAGGTCCTCGAGGCCAACCTCTCCCTCCCTAGCATGATCAGGGAGAAGAACAATTCGATGAGGAGATGCCAATGCATATTCATCATCTTGTTGATGCTATGGAGGCTCAAGAGAGAAGAAACACATATATTGTCCACCGGGTTGTCCAGAATTTGTTGGAAAAACAACTCTGGGAGCATGAACAAACCATGGAAAGAGCTAGAGGTAGATTTGTTGAACTTAATTCCTTCCTTCTGCACACACTAAAGGCCTCATAGAATTTATCCAAAGTTATGGGAATCACATCCCCCCCGCGTCCCCTATCCCTCCTTCGGGGAAAAGACACTCTAGTCTGACACTTAGAACCTCGAGCCCAGAAACAAAAGATTGCTAGTAGTCACAACTATCTTGAGCCAATTGGAAATGTGATGAACTTAGGCAGCTAGGCTAGTGTTGAGGGCTTGACCAAGGGAGATGCCTCTTGGAGGGAGGAGGATTCCTATACCAGTGAAGCATTCATTAAATGGGAGCGTCCCCCCTGGCTTCCTAAAGGATACGATGACCCTTTTGTTTACCTAGAGCAATAAGAGAAAGCTAGGAACGAAAATAATCAACAAGGTAAGGTCTCAAGGGAGCAAGCACATCTCAACTAGACCAAGGTCATTGAGGAAAAGGATATGGGTGAAAGCATGAAGATGGATTACACTTTTGGGCCAAATATAGTGATGAAATTTCAAAATTTTACTGTTTTATCGAATTGAAGCCCTCAAAATTCATATAGGCATTATGAATTTTGATTAAGAGTAAAAAGGAAATTTGGGGAGAATTATGATGTTGTCCTAATAATATTTTTTGCAAAAAAATTTAGTGTCGTATAATTTGTCAATTTCCCATTAAATGAAATGCTTGTTCTTGCAAATTTTTGCACATCTTAAGAGGTATGTGTGTGTTCACATAACATAACTTAGCCTAAAATGTGTGTGTGTGTGTGTATATGTATATACATACTAAGCTGTGCATATTAAAAAATACATATATATGCAAAATTATATTTTTTCTATTATTTTTTTAAGTTGGCGAAGTAATATTTCAATTGGATTTTGCAGATGTGTTCACGGATATTTTTTTCTACTATTTAAATAAATTCAAAAACCAAGAATAACCTTTTGAAGGGAACTCGTAAACAAAGATATTTGTATTTTTATTTTTGTTTTGTTTTGTTTTGTATATTTTATGTTATTGATTTTTTATTACCCTTTGAATTGTCCAAAAAAATTTCAAACATTAAGTTCAAAATAAATTAGATGAAAAACATCATATGAATTCGAAAATGCAAAACTCATATGCCATTGGATAGAGAATTCCTTCACTAATATAACATGATCAACTTTGCCACTTAAGGACAAATTTTGCATGGGGTCCGCTAGGGTACAAAATAGTGTTGCGGAGAAATCTGCAGAAGGGGACCTAAAACTTTGTTTTTTAGGCCCTCAACAACGCCACTTAAGGACAAAGTCTGCATGGGGTCCGCTAGGGTACAAAATAGTGTTGTGGAGAAATCTGCAGAAGGGGACCTAAAACTTTGTTTTTTAGGCCCTCAACAACTCGATCAAGCACTTAAGAAGCTTGATCAAGTGATTAAGGAAAATTTTGAAATAGCTTGATCGAGCTATTTGAACCACAAACTCCTCGTTGTGTTTTCGGCGAGAATTTAAAAAAAAAAATTCCTTCGAATTGAGCTCCTATATAACTATGGGTTACATATGAGCTCGATCGAGGGTTTATTTTTAAGCCCTCAAATAGCTCGATCAAGAGCTAAAATATTGCTCGATCGAGCTACTTTCTTCTCCCTCTCTATTCATGCACTTGGCAAAAAGTGTAACCCATATTCATTCATTCAGTGATCAGCCCAATCAAGCATGCCAAATTCCCAAGACAATTACTCTCAGAGTCTCAATTTTGCATATCATGTAGTTCTTTTTTGTCTTGGTGTCATTTAGTCATCATTTCATTTTCAGTTTCAGTCACCATTGTAACTTAGAACTCTATAAGAGACCATTTGATTTTCCTCTCATGGATAAATGGTCTCCTCAATTTTCTCTTTACAACACACCTGTCTCTCTTTTTTTTTTTCCCTTGTTTTGCAAACAACTCAGAAATACAAACTATTCCATATCTCCATGATTGTGACTTATGTAAATATAAAGATTTTTTCTTGCTTAAAAAAATGTATATTAAATTAATTAAAAATTGAATTATTTTACTAGCATGTTTTGCGTGTAAAATTTATTCTTTAATATTTAAAAAGAAACAAAAAAATTTAAAAAAAAAATGTTTAAATAATTTACAGTAACTTTAATTATTTATTAAATATATTTATTAATGAAAAATACTTGTATATATTATTTTCTTAAATAAAATAATTATATTATATTATTATAATGAAAATTTTAAAATTTATATAAATAGAAAATAAGTTTAAGAAGGAATTTAATAATTGAAGCTCGCAAGTTTTTTATAAAATTTATAAACGTGTGCATTTATGGAAGTAGAAACATCATTAAAAGAAAATCGCAAAACCATTGATTTAACACTTTCAACCTAAACATATCTCTAAATTGAGAACTTAAAATCCATCTCTTTAGTTTTGATGTGTTTTTAACTCTTAAATTAGATATTCAAGGTCTTAAAACTCTTGGTGAAGAACTTGTGTTGACCTAGTTGGTGTTCACTTCAATTGTCAGTCAAGAGATTGTATAATAATCTATTGACCAAGAGTTTGATTTCAAATATTCATCCATCTTTACAAAGAATTGTGACATATCTTCATCTGATCACTTGTCCATTAAATATTTTAAAAACATCACTAAGTATTATGCACCATGGAGTCCTAGTAACAACAAGGGAGCCACTGCCGTGGCGGTAGTCCCTGCCGAGGTAGCCCTAAACGAAACTGAGACGGTGATTGAGAGAGCCATTATGTACATTATCCATGACGTGGCAGTTGCAACGTGGAAGCCTGATACTGAAGCAACGTGGAAGCCTGATCACCATATTTAATCGTATTTACCTGCTCTTTGGTCTTTCATTTTAATTAGTAAATGATTCTTAAATTATTTCAAACTTTTAAATTCATTAAAGGAATTGGTAACCCATAATGTAAAATCTCGGGACTATAAAAATTAAAATCATAATATTTAATCAACCATGGAAAAAAGTATGGCTATTAAAGATCATAGTATTTAATCAGCCACGGGGAAAAAATGGCTAATGTGCCTTGGAGTTTACACAAATGGCCTACCATTTACACATATGGGTGTGCCTACGAATGCCACCCACATGACATTGTGATTTGTATCTAGAGAGACAGAGGTTCAAGTACAGTCCGCATGACCAAATTCTTTGTTTCACTATTGGCAATGCTGAAGCCATCTCGGTATTTGTAGAGGTGGTAAAAAGCTCTCAGAATGTCGAAAGCATGCTTCTTGGAGGAGATGGGAACATTGCTGTCTGGTTTCAGAAACTCCCAATTTATTTCTTTCATCTTTTCCTCTATCATGCTCTTTATGTGATTCAGAGCATCTTCCTCTGTTGCTCTAGGGTTGTCCTTCATATAACACGATATAGATGAAGCTTCTTCACCACGGCTCCGCTCGGCCTGCATTCAATATCATCCAATTTCATTTCAACTCCAAATCCAAAAGGAAAAACAGTTAATTGCGCTACTTTATGTTTGATTTGAGATAGAAGCAATATAGAAGTTGCAATGCCAATTTACCTGGTAGCCGCACACGTCACCTCGTAGTCGAAGGATGGAAGATGCCGCGTCATTGAAACTGGATGGGAAATCAATCTCCTGCAGGACATGAAGGGGGAGGGGAATATCCAACGTGAGAATGGGTTGCAGTGTGGCTGCTCGATACCCAAAACTCACCTTCCCGTTCTCCAAATACTCCTCAAACGTCGGTATATAACCGCTGGACATCCACTTTGCTTCTTCCAGAAACGCATCAAATACGGCTTCCCACTGCGCACCAGTACAGTACATGCAAAGCGAATTAAGTTAGCCTCAGTTTGGATGCCCCAATATTTTACAAACCTATGAACATTATGAGAAGAAAATAAATATGTTTTTCACTGCAAATGTCTGTATGGGTTAATATTTTCCATACCGTATTTCGAGCATAGGTGAGCGTGTCTCGGCCTTGAGTCTTCTCCGCATCTCGAGCCATTTGATTAACGCAATCGTAAAACACCATATATATGCCTTTCATATATTCTGGAAGGCACTCCCTGGCGGACGGATCCCATCTGATCATCATACGCACACACAGTTAGTTGCTAATTTTTATTGGATTAAACCATCGATCTAAGGAAGCTAATTAGTCAGCACCACCTCTACCTCTTAATTGCGGCTGTGAAGAGTTCGAGCTCCTCCATCGTTCCGAAAGTGTCATAGATGTCGTCCAGAACTATTCCAAGGTAACACGTTTTGGCAAAGCCCAATCTGAATGCTGAATGTTTGGGTTCAGTGGCAATACAGGAGGCCAATGTGTAGAATTCCACGTGACGATGCTGAGTGAATGTGAGTTGAGAGAAACCCGAATCTTTCCACCATCTGCACACAAAATAATATAATATTTTGAATATGAGACCGCTCAAATCCGAATTTGTCTGTAAAAAAAGACATGATAATCCCGGTGACAGCTGATCATTACCTGGAGAGCTGTTTTAACTCTTTTTGTTGTAAGGAGTGAAAGATATTGAACTCCAATTTTGCTAGTTCTAAAAGCTTCTGGGTCATGGTCGTCGTCCTGAAAAGGTGAATGCAAAGTGGAGTTAACATAAAACTCCTGTAATTTAGATGACTTTGATCAGATAAAATGATGGGCCTGCTACAATATATAATATAAATATACTGTACGTACTTAATGCAGGGACTAGTGTCCTTTCCAAAAACGTCCATGTAATTCCTTGCTTCCAATCTCGGAAAATTTGTGAGCCAACCATATTCAATAACGTATTCGATCTGCCAGCCACAGTATTGTTGCTATTAAAAAATCTAGAAGGCATACAATAAAATACTCTATTTTGTGAATTTGAATTGGTATCGCTGCCTCACCTCTCGTGAAAGACTATCATTGGAGATCGGAACCGTTTTTAGGGCTTCTTGTAAATATGATGTACAGAATATTTGAGCCTCTTCCAGGACTTTCTCCCCAGGAAAGGCAACAAGGGAGGCCCTAAATAAACTGAGAATGCCTCTCATCTCTGCCTCTGTCTCAACATTGGCAGAGCAGCCTGCAAACTTCCCATCTTGATCTTTGAAAACTTCCAAAACATCTGAGATGAAATAAAATGAAAACATTTATTAAAGCAGATCCATGAGAGAGACCGAAAAATTACAGATATTAGAATTCAACTTTCCTGAAACCACCGATTTAGTAATTAGTAATAAAATGTACCGGGTATATATCTACCTGAGGACACCGGAAATCCGTGTAGTCGAAGAGTTCGGAACCCCAAGGCAGTTGAGTTGAGATCAGTAACTTTCTTCTGCCCAAATCCTACGACCAGCCCCAGGAAAAATGAACCTCTATCCTAGCAAGCATCTCCATACAATATATGCGAGGAGGAGACCCATGAAACTTATAATCAGTAAATTCAGAAATCTAAAGACTGCCAGAGTAAAGCTTAGCCACCCATAAATTAAATTGCCCGACATTGATGACCATGAGAAATCATGGGATACCATTTGACCAGATAATAAAAACAAGCTAAGCAATAAATCTCATGATATGAGACTAGCAGATTTAAAAAGCTATTTTATATAAGAAAACTGTGCTGAACCATAAGATGAGGAGAAAAACTATCATTTACTTACAAACCAGATTGCAGCTATCTAATAAACAGATTCCATTTAAACTGGTTATAGAGCGTAAAAAAACGAGATCTGACCTGATACCGGAGGGAAAAATACCACACGCCGAAGGGAAGCTGACCACCACCAGAGGGATGCCGAACCAGGAGGAAACAGAGAAAGCAAAAAGAGTGCTTGTATGATAGAGGAGTCCTGCGCCCGGGCGCAGGGAGAGGTGAAAAAAAACTGAAGCCAAGTAGGGAAGCCAGAATATAAGGAGAAAAACCCCGGAGCTGGAAGCTTCAGAGGGGAACAGATGCCTTCCATGCAGCGCTTCACTCTCCACGTCCCAGCCCAAAGAAGGAACGTCATGTCACAATAAAACTTGTTGAAGTAT